>CP045897.1:27020604-27036720 GCA_013387185.1 Caligus rogercresseyi
AGTGTAGCTAAAAGACTTCCGTAATTGAAAGTTTAAAATATACTTAAAAATTACTTCTACTTTAAAGCATCCATTTATGTCGTATCAAAGCCATTAGTATTAAAAGTATTTACAATCTTGTAAATGTATGTAATGGCTAAGTTTAAAAAACTGAGGATGCACATTAAGCATATTATTAAGATTAATTGTTTGAAAAAAATATTTTCATGTTACAAAAGTTGATATATTTTCCACCATATATCATTTTTAGATTGTTTATAAGAAGTGTTTCGAATTACATCCGCCGGAGGAGGTATTGTTTTCACTGGTGTTGGGTGTTTGGTTTGTGGTTTGTGGCAGTGTAACTCAAAAGTACTGAACGGATCGGATGAAACTTGTGGACGTTGTTGGAAATGCCAAAGGAACAAGTGATTAAATTTTGGCATCTCTGAGTGCAGAATTAAGATGCAAAATGAGTAAATACTAATAAATATTTCAAGGTAGCTACTACTCACCAATAGATGTCGCTGTGCTGTTCTTGAAGTTTTTTAGCTTTTTTCCACATCAGAGAAAACATTTTTTCATTTCAACACCCAGATAGAGTCTTATGGTGACATCACATGTAGCTTTGGAGGTCATCACGTCCCCTTCATGACCTGCAAGTACCGAGCCAAGGAATCGGTGTTTGAGAAATTCACCTTGACTGTGTGGAGTTCCAGGAAGAACTGGACCTCCAGCATTGCCTTCACCAGTTCCCAGATATCCATTGAGGTTTTGGCATTTTTATCATTCGACATCCTCCAACAGAGCAATTATAATTCTTTCAGGTTGCTGATCCGAGGCCTTCCATCTGCAAGACCAGCAAGTTTCACTGAGAGATTTCAGTTTGATGTATGGTATAGCTTCCAGGTCATCTGGCATTTGCACAGAACGCAGAGTATTTTCACGCTTTGGCGATTGAAGACGCTGTGAATAGACTGGATGACACCTGAAGTTTAAAGTAGCATTTTATTTACCCCTGATGAGCGTTATTTTTATTCAAAAGGGGAAAGACGAACAATTTTAAATGTGAATTCAAGTCACATAAGGTAAAAAGATTAGGGCCTCCTTTTGGTTATATTTCAAAATCTGGTTGATTTCATTTTTTTAGCTTAAATGCCCGAATACCTCAACTAATTTACCCGAATTTGAGAACCCAAATTTTTGGTGGGTTGCAGTTGCCCCCCTGTCTCCTACGCCTAATATAATAGTACTCTTGTAAATGCCAAAGCTCTTATAGCTAAGACATTAGCATTTCACTCTCTTATCAGCCCGTGGAAGGTGCGTCAATCATTTTAGCGGTGGCGGACCCGCGGCGTTGGCCTCAAGATCCTCCTGTCATCGATGGAAAGTAGAGGGGCAGCCGATGAAATTCGTTACTTCCCCTCGTGTTCCCTCCCTTAAGAAATAATAATATAAAACTTGTACGTAAATTCAAGGATTTAAATTGAAAGGTTTATGATCTAAATATGTTTTTGTTTGGTTAAGTAAAAATAGTCTATTTAAAAATTTCATTTATAACCTGATCCACTTTTTGCAAATCAAGCTATAACAATCAATATATCTTTAAATTTGATATAATTTTGGGTGTCTGAAAACCCCACAAAAATGTTCTGGACAGAAAAATGGAAAATATATACATAAGAAAAAACCCAAAAGTGAAAACATTGAAAGATCTTGACAGTTTTAAATGAAAGAATTAGTTTTATATATTGTGATCAGGAAATGACCGGGACACTTTTTTTTCGCCGGACCCGGACCGATCCGATTTTTCAATTCGGGCCGGGCCGGGACTTCAGTATATTTTCGTTCTTTCGTCATTTAGAAAAGAGATTCCAAAAAAGTGACGATTTCTTACAAAAAAAATCTGGAAAAAGTGAAGACGTTTTAAAAAAAAGATTTTCCTAAAAAAGTCTCGGCCCGATGATTTTTAGACACCGGGGCCGGGTCGTTTCCTGATTGTGATATTGTGACGTATTTTATACTGTATGGATCCATTAGACAAAAAAAGTACAACGGGCTAGACGTCTGCCAGTGAGTAAACTAAGGCATTTAGGACATTTTAAACGTTTTATGGGCACAACTCAACCTCCAACGGCCATAAATAAGTGCCCAGTTCAGTACATCATTAGTCAAATGCCCACTTATTAAAAAAATACAGTTGATTAATCATGTCCTTAAGTAATTCATTTCAGTTGTATTGATTGTGTCAAATACAATTTTAGATTGAATTGTTCTCTTTGTAAGTTCATATTTTAATCAAATGTATTCAATTTCCTTCACTGAACATATTTTTGAACTTACTAGCGAGAACACGATATTTCAACAATTTCTGTGATGACGACAACATATCAATTCTTACCACTTTTATAGCCTTTACCATTGATAAATGAAGAGTTCGTCTTTTCTTAAACAATTGAACAACGGATTCATTGTCTGATTTATTTGAATTGTATCATTTTGATTGATATTGCCGATCTGCCTGTTGCTTAAATGTATGAATATTATTTTAATGATATTTTTAAAGTAAGAGCGAATCTACAGTTTCGGTAAAAAATCATGGAATTTAGACTTAATTGATCTCGTGTAAGTTCATATTTTAATTAAATGTATTCAATTTCCTTTTCAGAACATACTTTGAAGGAACTAGAGAACACAAAATTTAAAAACATTTCTGTGATGACGACGACATTTGTTTTCTGCAACGTAACTGATGCTATTTCAACCTATGTATTTATAATTGATATTACAGATCTGCCTATTGATTAAATAGATGAATATTGCTGTAATGATATTTTTTCATGTAAAAGTTAATCTACCGTTTCGATAAAAATCAATTATGGCATTATTTGAGCAAATCACAAGAGGATCCAGAGAAAAAAGAAGATGTGTCTTCTGCAATAATGGAATCGAGACATCGGGTCACTTGTTCGCAGACTTTGTCAAGTGGCTCCACTGGTAGAACTGACTCAAAGGCGAATAAACAAAGCGTTCGATGTAAAGCTCTCTAGAGCATATTGGCTCATCTTCTCCACTCCCAAACGTCCCAACCAATGGAAAATCAGGGAAATAATATGTTGCATCCACAGATTATTTATGCAGCGAGAACTAACTCCTCAAAACTCCCATGTGGGATGTTTTTTAGACCGGAAGCTTTCTCTCCTGGAGGAACTGAATAACGACGGAGGTCCGAAGCAAAGCGAACACCAAATTTAACCCAAGACATCTCTTTAAGTATACTTTTATTTTTTAATAGTTAATATCTAGAAAAGTTCTTGATTTATCCACAAAAATTAATGTTTTATCATCATTCTCTTTTTTGTTATCTTATTATTAATTGAATGTGCAAAAAAAATATTTTTTAAATATGTTAAGCCATGTAACATTTTTATCGTTTGCCTCAGTTTTCGTCCATATCTTTTATTTGTATGTATTTAAAACTCTGGACTAATAATAAGAAAAATATATTTAAAAAAAATAGCATTATTTATTTAGGTCATGAAGCCTTGTGTATAAAACTTTCATTTAAGACTCGTTTCATATGATTGGATTATACGTAAGGTTTTATTACCTTCACCGAAGGAGGTATTGTTTTCACTGGCGTTGGTTTGTTTGGTTGGTTTGTCAGCAGGATAACTCAAAAAGTACCAACGGATTTGGATGAAACTTTGTGAGTTGTTGGAAATGTCAAAAGTAACAAGTGATTAAATTTTGGCATCTTTGAGTGCTTCTTTAAGATGCCAAATGAGCAAATACTAATAAATATTTCAAGTTAGCCTACTCTGCCAATAGATGTCGCTGTGCTGTGAAATCGGGTGCCGGAGCGTCTTCCTCTCGGAATTTCCGTCGAGGGAACCCTCCTCCGTCCCTCTACGCCGCCCTAGTCGTGAAAAATCCGCCTCGGAAGGCTCATAAGGACCCGTGACGGCGGAGGTTTACACTCTCTGAGTGTATACATGCCTCTAGTTTTAATTTGTTCATTCGTCCATAAGAATTCCCCACCTCCCTCTCTTATCTAAGAATTTAACTAACATAATAGTTGACATTGAACAAACTTATAGAAGGGATCCAAAACTCTATATGGTATTGATTTAAAGCATACAATTATTTTACTACGTATAAAAAAATGATGTCATTTTATTAAGTTTTTAAATTATTCCCGCATTCTTTCGCTTAATGAGTTCTGGAATGAAATGCCAATATTGTATTAGTGATACGTGATGTACCAAGACTTAAACAACACAGCCCCCCATGTGGGTGTATTCTTGAATTAATTCATTTTCATCCATAAATGGCAAAAAAACTAAGTTTTTTCAATATATTATCTTAGAAATTATACTACTATATTTTCCACCTCTATTAATAGGCACACAAGTCTTCAAAGATTGAATCGACGAATGTACTATAATAATAACCTTTGTAATTTGATATGCATCCCATATCTAACTATATACAACGGCATATAAACTTTATTTGGCATCTTTCTTTTAGAATTATAAATCATGCTATCTATTACTATTTGTTCAAATATAATGCTTCTTATATCCTGTCGATGCAAAATCTATCGAATCATATAGGCACATATATATATATATTATATATATATATAGTATATATATACATATATATATATATATCGAGAGAGAGAGAGAGAGAGAAGAGAGAGAGAGACAGTAATTTCCGATTTCGTATTAAAATATAAAATTAATTAATTAAATAGCCTGAATACTCATGAATCAAACAAAGTTATCCCTTAGTGCATTGAACCTATGGTCTTCTTTTGTATGACTAAACAATTATATGAAATTGTGTAATTCATTTTGTACTTATGTAAGCATTGGACACTTTCCGTACAAACTTGGATATTTGAAAGGAATCAAAGGCAACTCTATCTTATTTAGAGTCGAGCACACAAGATAGGCGCTATCAAGAAAAGGCGTTAGCTTAGTGCTCAACTCTCTATGTTGAGAGACCAGGTTCGACTCACGAGAGGGGGACAGGACAATTTTGATCAACCTCATTCAAGGTTCGATATACTAATTTACACGCTCTAATGCTTTTTGTATCCACACAGGTGCAATTCTATCGAAATTCTATCGATTATGTAAAAAACTATATGCAACAACAATATAACCAATAGCTTTGAGTTGGTCCTTGAAAAAAAAGATCTTTATGCTTTTAACTTCAAAAGCACGAGAGAGATCCGTTTTTTTGAGTTTATGACTTAATTTATCCTTCTCACAGAATGTTGTTATTACAGCAAAAGACAGAGAACAAGGAACAACATTTACTAAAATGATTCTTGGGTCGCTCAAGAACAACGTCTTAGATACTTTGGCAGAATACTTCTTGACGCAATAGAGACCCGTTCAAGTTCAAATCTAGCACAATTCGTTATTTCAATTTGAACATCCACAATCGTCGATCTACATTGAGGAGTCATCCTCGGATATATATAATAAAAAGGCAGGAAGATATCCCATTATCGTCTAAATGCAGCTGTGGCTGCTCAAAATAACTTCACAGTTGATTAGTTAACTTTATTTGAGAAAGTTATGTGGATACGATATCTGTATTAATATATGAATTACATCCTCTTGAAATAAATATAAAAATACAATGTTGTACAGTTTTCTTATCTTTACTGTGGGTATCTATTAGAGTCCCTGAAGAAATTTAAGATGCTTCATGAGTTATTCAAATTATTACTTCCAGTCTACCCATGTTTTTTAAACGTTTTTGGTCAGGTTGATAATAATAGATATCATTTCCCGCTTGGAAATGATACTTGGATTTGAACTCTAGCTGTACTGATTGTTAATACTTTAGCAAGTTAAAAAGCAAGCATCCATATTTGCAGGAGCATCAATAGAGATAAAAAATTGAGAGAACTTATTCCCTTCATCTGTATTTTTGTGTCCAATATAAACAAAGTAATTGTACTACGTCATCGTAAGTTAATCATAGAGATAGAATCTATCTCTATGATCTATTTATATTGGACACACAGAATACAGCTGAACAATGACATTTCTCTGCTATTGAAGGAATCAGCTCTCTATATCTTTATATCTCTATGGGTGCATCCTTGCGTTAATTATTTTTTATTCCTATCTTGGAGAAAGTAACCGGTTTTAAAGCAAATCTGGGCTTATAAAAACATTAAATTAATATATATTTTTCCTCATACCTGCAATCAGTTAAAACAGGTAAAGGGGAATGCATTAAATAAACAACATTTTTATATAAATGCGTACTTTTGACCACTCCTAATTCGCACTCTTAGATTAATATTACTTTGAACCAGTAATAGCCAGCAGGAGCAAAAAATGTGAAGATAGATTCCGATGTGATTACAACAAGAATCCTAAGGAATAGAGATTATCATTAATATGCCGGTGTTGCATTTTTATAACGCCATGCTTTAAATTCATTAATGAAGAGCTATAATTTAATTAAACAAAATTGTCGATAGTTGAGTAAAAACATATATTACATAACTTTGTGATTTCTTTGATGAATTCTTTTTTATTATTTCGTCTCTAATATAAAAAACCATGATGACCTTCAATGTAATCAAAGACATCTGTTGTTACCCCTCGCATATCATATAATTTTTACAAATAAGATTATGAAGACAAAATAAATCGTGTCTTAGGTATCTAAGCAAATATGAAATGTTTCAATAAGACCAAAATGACAATGTTAATTCATTACCGATTGAAATGTATTTCCCCCAAAAAAAGTCGTAACAAAAAGTGTTATAAATGATTTAAAATATACATTTTTTTTCTTAATTAAATATTGATTTGACAGATATATATATAATTGCACTCCGTCAGATACTGGATGGAATACGGGGGAAGTAGCTCCAATCTATAAGAGCCAAGAAATACTACACTGCGCACTTCTTTCAATAACGTTTGTATATCAAGATCATAATATTAAAATGGTTTTCCCCAAAAGATAAAGGAATATATAATGAAGACAACAATGATATAAATGGAATTTCTCACGTAGATGTTATTAATAGAATGTATAGCCCATTGTTTACTATTATTATTTGGGGGCATTCTTATGGCTTAACCTGTATTAATCATATAACAAAACACGCTATAATGCACAAGTACACCTTTAAAAAAAATCATATTAAACGAAAGGCAAACCTGTTTTTTTCTTCGTAACAAATCACAATAATATTAAATGCAACCTCAATAATCACCTAAAAGTAGTAACTTAATATGATCAATACTTCGTCCTACTAAATTGATCTTTTCTTTACTTCATGCCAGATATCGAAATTATAAAAACTGTTCTGAAATGCATTGACATATACCAAAAATATATTACATACTGATTATAGTCAATAGACTCGAAACAAAAAAAATATAGCCGCTTAAATAGAACACTAAAAAATGATCAACTTTTTGAAATATCAAACCTATTTTTTCGAATAGTAAGAAAGGTATAGTTTATAAAAACGGATTTGAAATGCACAGATATAGTAGAAAAATAAATACTGCTGACATTTGTGGTTATTCTTACTTTGCACGAAGATAACTGGGCCTGAACCATTAGAAATTATGAAAATCCTGATTTTCAAAAAAGGCCATAAAGTCCAAACCTTTTTTCAGACGATATTTTGAGTGGCATTTTTGGAATCTATGTAAAAAATGGGACTCAATTTAGAAATTTCAGCCCAGGGGCAAAATCCTGTTACATTGTGTTATTTTCTCTCTCCTCTCTTATATGCTTTAGGTCTGTTTCACTCACAAACTAGCTCCAAAACCTTCCATGCCCGAACCTAAATGGGCGCCGTAGGCGGCCAAATATGCGATTATTCATAATCAATAGAAAATCCTAAGAATGTATAAAAGTCCTATTTTCTTATATATAATCCTGTGTTGGTCGTAAGACGTTGATAGAAGTGTATATCGTTTCCTGCATATGACCAACCCATGAAAGCAATTCTTGGTGTTCTCATAATTAGGATAATTATAGCAGATAGCAATTTTTATCAGTCTTTGTTTTTATTATATTTTTCATATGTAATATAGTGAGTCTTAAATGTAATAAATACATAATTAGGAATATCAATGCTTTAGTTAGTCTTTATGTGAAAATATCTCCAGGAGCTCCTCTCTGGAGTGTGGACATCGCTTGTACAGAAGGGAACACTGGTCGGTCCCCAGGCGTTGACCGATCTGAGCAGCAAGATCAAACTCCACTGATAGCTTAGATATATCCAAATGATCCGCATTAAATAGTTGAGAAATAAGAAGCTCCTCGGAGCTCAAATCCTCCACTCGAAGAGCCTTGATTTCACAAACCAGCCGCTTGGCGCAGTCATCAGAGTCCTCTTGCGAGGCCCGAAGGAGAAGATCCTCTTGAGCCCAGCCTTCCTCTTCGGCGGAGCGTCTAATGAGCACGCCGCCCAGGCCGAGTCCTCTTTGGAAGCCAAAGCCGCCAAAATTTTGATTACGAAATCTCCTTCGCCTTCTTCGTCTCCCAAACTGCCCGCCAAAGGGGTCTAGATTCCCTTGATTTTGACTGCTGAGGAGGGATCCGACGACCAAGCCTTTAATGGCAGCTAGCTTGAGGAGTGCCAAACCATTGCCGCCGTTGTTGATTCCGAATTGGGACTCGCAGAGGAGAAAGGTTGAGGCAAATAGAAGGACGAAGAAGGGTAATTTCAACATTTTTTCTGTAACATATAACAAAATGAGAAGGTTATCTAATTGCTTGAGAAAATTTTTATTTAAATGTTTTACAAAGTTTTATCGTTAGTGAAATTTAAAAAACCAAAGAACTAAAGTGATAAATTTAAATTGTTCATTTTAGCTCTAATAGAATAATAAATATATAAAAACTTCCTTTTTGTATTACTGCTTTAGGTATGAACAGACAAACAGATAATATATATATATATTGTTAATTTTAGCTCTAACAGAATAATAAATATTTTAGAAACTTACTTTTTGTATTACTGCTTTAGATATGAACAGACAAACAGAATATATATATATATATATAAATATAAGAAAGAAAGACGTTAATCAGGCATAAGATATGGTAAAATATAAGACACAAATAAAAGAATAAGTTAAATCAGTCATTGTCGTATTAAAATTTCTAAATATTTTCTTGCTATGTTTATGTAGTATGGATCCGCGAATCTCTTTATCTTTTGCTTTGACGGCTCAAGGAGCCGTAAATTGAAATGTCCAAGAACGTTATTGATGCAATATGTATTAAAAACATACAAAAATCTTTATTTCAGTGAATTTGTATTTTATATAAGCATACAACAGCATATATTTGAATTCTACAATAGTATTGTATCAGTTATATACAATAAACAACAATGAATGACTACTTTAGATGTGAAGAAAAGATCGGAAAACCAAAATATTGAATTTATTTTTTTATTTTATTAGTAATGTGTTATAAATAGCAATATATATGTTTTTAAAGGATGCATATTAAGCATATATTATTTAAGATTATAATTGTTTGAAAAAATATATTTTCATGTTTTCAAAAGTTGATATATTTTCCACCAATATATCATTTTTAGATTGTTTATAAAAGTGTTTCGTTAATTATAAAAATGAATCTTACCTCTTGTTTGATATTTCTTTCAATGGTCATGACATGAACCACGTAATCCTTTTATAAGGAGTGAAACTTTTGAATGCTTACTTTTCACTGGATGGGGAATTCCTAATTGAATATATGAAAAGGATACAAGAAAAATATATGGACTAAAATACCAGTTATTTGATATATATATATATGTGTGTGTATGTGTGTATGTATGTATGGTGTGTGTGTGTGTGTGTGTGTGAGTGCTGTCAAAAAAGGGAGGCTGACAAATTCCAAAAGTATTTGATTTCATAGATTTTGCCGAGGATACCATCCAATATTTGAATTAGAAAATAATAAAAAATAGTTGGGTATAAACTTTTTGCTATTCTGGTTTTCTAAGACGTATAAAATATTTTTGGTTGCTAAGAGTAGGTAGTTGTTGTTGTCAATATTTTTTGTACAACCTACGACTTGAACCAATTTTTGTGTGTAGTGGAAAATATGTTTGTCAATAGTAACAACAGATTTTTTCGAAATTTAAAAATATATAATTGCTTATAACTAATTCCCAATAATATATATATATATATATATATATAAAAGACAGAAAAAACTTTACATGCCTTGAAGATTGTCATACAGAAGCATCATTAAACAATTCATTGTTTGAATGTTAGAGGCCTTCAGACTCCAGATACAAATAATTTTTGCAAAGCTATGGTCCTGTTCGTCTTGTCAGATCTCTTTCATTAAAATCTAGAACAATTAATAGCATAGGCGTAGGGGAGGTTTGGTTTGGGGGGGGGGGGCAGCTTTCAATTTGCCCGAATTTTAAAAATGATCGAATGAAGAAAGCTATGTAGATTAATATTTCTTTATTTTTATTATACACTATGCATTAAATTATATTATTTCAGAAAACACTAGAAAAACATGTTGTTCCTTCATTTTGCCTCGCAAATTCATCTATTGTAGTATCGATATCCACCTTATTTACAAACCGCCTTTCGATGCAAAAGAAGTCCTAGAGCATGGAACCTTTCTGGTTCATGGTGGACCTGAGGTAGGTCTTGAGTCTTCTAAAACAAGAAAAATATATCTTTGCTGAACGTGATATTACTGGCATTGTAAGGTCTTTGAAATTTCAGTGAAGTTTGGTAAAGTTTTAAAATTGAGTTTGAGCAAAGGTAGTCACATTTAGTAGCACTATCACATTTATTGCTTTGAAATTAGCATCTTCCAAATTATGGAATATTGCAGCTTCAGCCAACTGGAGGCCTTCATCTACATTATAAAAGTTGACACAAGCTTGAAGCTCTCCTCGCCTCCTTCTCGCAGCACATTCTCAGCAAGTGATATCAAGATGTTATTGTCTTCACTTGCAAATCTCTCTTTCGATTCAAAAAGTAACCTGGCTATGGTATCGTTGAATACTTTAATTCTGCCTCTCTGGACTTCGGTATAAAAGAAAGAGATGGTCTATTCTTCAGAAGTCTCTACTACCAGGGTTTTATTTATTTCTTATGGATATTTCTTTGTACTTGATGTCTTATAGTCATAACTTTCTGCAGCCATCCCTATGATTTTTGCACATTTTTTAGCTTTTTTCCACATCAGAGAAAACATTCCTTCATTCAACACCCAGATAGAGTCTTCATGGGACATCACATGTAGCTTGATTTTTAGACACCGGGTACCTGGTTGTTTCCTGATTGTGATATTGTGACGTATTTATACTGTATGGATGCATTAGACAAAAAAGTACAACAGCTAGACGTCTGTCAGTGAGTAAACTAAGGCATTTAGGACATTTTAAACGTTTTTATGGGCACAACTCAACCTCCAACGGCCATAAATAAAGTGCCCAGTTCAGTACATCATTAGTCAAATGCCCACTTATTAAAAAAATACAGTTGATTAATCATGTCCTTAAGTAATTCATTTAAGTTGTATTGATTGTGTCGAATACAAATTTAGACTGAATTGTTCTCTTGTAAGTTCTATTTCAATCAAATGTATTCAGTTTCCTTCACTGAACATATTTTGAACGTACTAGCGAGAACACGATATTTAAAAACTCTTGTGATGACGACACATATCATTTCTTACCACTTTATAGCCTTTACCATTGATAAATGAAGAGTTCGTCTTTTCTCAAACAATTGAACAACGGATTCATTGTTGGATTTATTTGAATTGCATCATTTTTAATTGATATGCAGATCTGCCTATTGCTTAAATGTATGAATATTTTCTAATGATATTTTTTAAGTAAGAGCGAATCTACAGTTTCGGTAAAAAAAATACTGGAATTTAGACTTAATTGATCTCGTGTAAGTTCATATTTTAATTAACTGTATTCAATTTCCTTTTCAGAACATAGTTTGAATGAACTAGAGAGAACACAATATTTAAACAATTTCTGTGATGACGACAACATTTGTTTTCTGCAACGTAACGATGCTATTTCAACCTATGTATCTATATTGATATTACAGATCTGCCTATTGCTTAAATAGATGAATATTGCTGTAATGATATTTTTAGTGTTAATCTACCGTTTCGATAAAAAAATCAATTATAGCATTATTTGAGCAAATCACAGAGGATCCGAAAAAAAGAAGATGTGTCTTCTGCAATAATGGAATCGAGACATCGGGTCACTTGTTCGCAGACTGTGTCAAAGTGGCTCCACTGGTAGAACTGACTCAAAGGCGAATAAACAAAGCGTTCGATGTAAAGCTCTCTATAGCAGATTGGCTCATATTCTCCACTCCCAAACGTCCCAACCACTGGAAAATAGAGGAAATAATATTGCATCCAGCGGATTATTTATGCAGCGAGAACTAACTCCTCAAAACTCCCATATGGGATGTCTTTTAGACCGGAAGCTTTCTCTCCTGGAGGAACTGAATAACGACGGAGGTCCGAAGCAAAAGCGAACACCAAATTTAACCCAAGACATCTCTTTAAGTTATACTTTATTTTTTTAATAGTTAATATCTAGAAAAGTTCTTGATTTATCACAAATTATGTTTTATCATCATTCTCCTTTTTGTTAATCTTATTATTAATTGAATGTGCCAAAAATATTTTTTTAATAGGTTAAGCCATGTAACATTTTTTAAGTTTGCCTCAGTTTTAGTCCATATCTTTTATTTGTATGTATTTTAAAACTCTGCACTAATAATAATATTAGAATAAAAATTATAGTATTATTTATTTTAGAGTCATGAAGCCTTGTATATAAAGCTTTCATTTAAGACTCGTTTCATATGATTGGATTATACGTAAGGTTTTTATTTTATTTTGTTCATTCGTCCATAAGAATTCCCGACATCCCTCTCTTATCTAAGAATTTTAACTAACAATAATAGTTGTCATTGAACAAACTTATAGAAGGGATCCAAAACTCTATATGGTATTGATTTAAAGCATTCAATTATTTCCCTACGTGGAAAATAGTGATGTCATTTATTGTTTTTAAACTTATTCACGCATTCTTTCGCTCAAATAGTTCTGGAATGAAATGCCAATATCGTATTAGTGATAGGTGATGTACCAAGACCTAAGCAACACAGCCCCCCATGTGGGTGTACTCTTGAATTAATTCATTGTTCATCCATAAATGGCCAAAAAAAAGTTTTTTCAATAATATTATCTTAGAAACTTTATACTACTATATTTTCCTCCTCTGTTAATAGGCACACAAGTCTTCAAAGATTGAATCGATGAATGTTCTATAAAAATAACCTTTGAAATTTGATATGCATCCCATATCTAACTATATACAACGACATATAAAACTTTATTTGGCTCTTTCTTTTAGAATTAGAAATCATTGATATCTATTACCAATTTGTTCAAATATAATGCTTATTTATATCCTGTCGGATGCAATTCTATCGAATCATATAGGCACAATATATATATATACAACATATATATATATATATATATATATATATATATATAGAGATATATATATATATATATATATAGAGAGAGAGAGAGAGAGAGAGAGCGAGTCCTTTCCGATTTGGCATTAAATATATAAATTAAATAATTTATAGGGGAGCTCGATAGCCGTCCTTGTTAAGGTGTGTTCAACTCTCAATGTTGGGGCGCAGGTTCGAATCCCGAGAGGGATGGTCATTTTTGGTCTACCTCATTGATAAGATCCTAGGTTCGATAGACTGATTTTAATGCTATAATGCTTATTCATATCCTATCGGATGCAATTCTATCGATCCATATAGGCAAAAAAATAAAATAGCCTGAATACTCTTGAATCAAACAAAGTTATCCCTTAGTGCATTGAACCTATGGTCTTCTTTTGTATGACTAAACAATTATATGAAATTGTGTATTCATTTTTGTACTTATGTAAGCATTGGACACTGTCCGTACAAACTTGGGATATTTGAAAGGAATCAAAGGCAACTCTACCTTATTTAGAGTCGAGCACACAAGATAGGCGCTATCGAGAAAAGGCGTTAGCTTAGTGCTCAACTCTCTATGTTGAGAGACCAGGTTCGACTCACGAGAGGGGGACAGGACAATTTTGATCAACCTCACTGAGAAGATTCAAGGTTCGATATACTAATTTACACACTCTAATGCTTTTTGTATCCACACAGATGCAATTCTATCGAAATTCTATCGATTATGTAAAAAACTATGCAACAACAATATAACCAATTAGCTTTGAGTTGGTCCTTGAAAAAAAAAGATCTTCATGCTTTTAACTTCAAAGCACGAGAGAAATCCGGTTTTGAGTTTATGACTTCTTTATCCTTCTCACAGAATGTTGTATTTAAAGCAAAAGAACAGAGAACCAGGAACAACATTTACTAAAATGATTCTTGGGTCGCTCAAGAACAACGTCTTACTTTGGCAGAATACTTCTTGACGCTATAGAGACCCGTTCAAGTTCAAATCTAGCACAATTCGTCATTTCAATTTGAACATCCACAATCGTCGATCTACATTGAGGAGTCATCCTGGATATATATAATAAAAAGGCAGGAAGATATTCCCATTATCGTCTAAATGCAGCTGTGGCTGCTCAAAATAACTTCACAGTTGATTAGTTAACTTTATTTGAGAAAGTTATGTGGATACGATATCTGTATTAATATATGAATTACATCCTCTTGAAATAAATATAAAAATACAATGTGTACAGTTTTCTTATCTTTACTGTGGGTATCTATTAGAGTCCCTTGAAGAAATTAAGATGCTTCATGAGTTATTCAAATTATTACTTCCAGTCTACCCATGTTTTTTAAACGTTTTTGGTCAGGTTGATAATAATAGATATCATTTCCCGCTTGGAAATGGACTTGGATTTGAACCAGCTGTACTGATTGTTAATACTTTAGCAAGTTAAAAAGCAAGCATCCATATTTGCAGGAGCATCAATAGAGATAAAAAATAGAGAGAACTTATTCCCTTCATCTGTATTTTGTGTCCAATATAAACAAAGTAATTTGTACTACGTCATCGTAAGTTAATCATAGAGATAGAATCTATCTCTATGATCTATTTATATTGGACACACAGAATACAGCTGAACAATGACGTTTCTCTGCTATTGAAGGGAATCAGCTCTCTATATCTTTATATCTCTATGGGTGCATCCTTGCGTTAATTATTTTTTATTCCTAACTTGGAGAAAGTAACCGGTTTTAAAGGAAATCTGGGCTTATAAAAACATTAAATTAATATATATTTTTCCTCATACCTGCAATCAGGCAAAACAGGTAAAGGGGAATGCATTAAATAAACAACATTTTTATATAAATGCGTACTTTTGATCACTCCCAATTCGCACTCTTAGATTAATATTACTTTGAACTCAGTAATAGCCAGCAGGAGCAAAAATATGTGAAGATAGATTCCGATGTGATTACAAACAAGAATCCTAAGGAATAGAGATTATCATTAATATGCCGGTGTGTGCATTTTTATAACGCCATGCTTTAAAATCATAATGAAGAGCTATAATTTAATTAAACAAAATTGTCGATAGTTGAGTAAAAACTATTTAACTAACTTTTGATTTCTTTGATGAATTCATTTTTAATTATTTCGTCTCTAATATAAAAAACCATGATGACCTTCAATGTAATCAAAGACATCTGTTGTTACCCCTTGCATATCATATAATTTTTACAAATAAGATTATGAAAGACAAATAAATCGTGTCTTAGGTATCTAAGCAAATATGAAATGTTTCAATAAGACCAAAATGACAAATGTGAATTCAATTACCGATTGAAATGTATTCCCCCCCAAAAAAAGTCGTAACAAAAAGGGTATAAATGATTTAAAATATACTTTTTTTTCTTCATTAAATATTGATTTGACAGTGAATATATATATAGATATATATAATCTCCGTCAGATACTGGATGGAATACGGGGGAAGTAGCTCCAATCTATGTAAGCCAAAGAAATACTTACACTGCGCACTTCTTTCAATAACGTTTGTATATCAAGATCATA
>CP045897.1:27036820-27053838 GCA_013387185.1 Caligus rogercresseyi
TTTTTTTGCAAATTCTTTACGTCATCACTACGCGTATTTTTTTAGGAAATTCTTTTCTAAAAAAAACATCATCACTACGCAGTAACCTTTTTTTAATTCTTTACGGCATCACTACGCAGTACTTATTTTGGAAATTATTTTCTAAAAAAAAGTCATCAATACGCAGTACTTTTTTAGGAATTATTTCTTAAAAAAAAACCGTCATCACTACGCAGTACTTTTGGAGAAATTCTTTTTTAAATATTGAACGCTACGGAACGCTCACAAAAATATATATATTATAATATATGTATCTCAGACCAACTAACCTGTTAAAGGTTTTAAAGGCTTACCTTTCGTTTCATTATAGATTGGCTTAAATGGATTCCAAGAATATAATGCATTACGTCATTATAAAAGATATCTTAGGAAATGACAAGATGTTTCATTAGATTAAGCATTGCATAGAAAAGCCATTCGTTCTTGCCAATATATAATGTAGTGAATACGGTTTCTAGGTATACAACATTTATGTCTCATAACCAACACTAAATTTAAAAATTATCACTGGCCCAGGTAGCCAGTTATGAATAAGACAATTCTAAGAAATTCCTCAATTAACCATGATAAAATGGAGGATGGCCAATGCTTATTCTTCAACTGTGAGATTCTTGAATCTCTACAGATTTATTAGTTTTATAACTACAAATACATTATTAAAAATATAATATTTACAACAAATAGGCTTTGAACCTACAGATCCCCTCTATCATCGTTGGAAAGTGGAGTTGGGCGACTGACAAAGTTGGGTTACTTCCCTTCGTAAGCCTTCCATATAGAAAAATTAGTAAAAAACTTATAAGGAAATTCATGAATTTTAATTAAAAGATTATAAGAGTTATGTTTTTTATTTCTATTTCTGCTAGTTTAGTCACAACTTCTACATGTTCAGATTTGATGTTGTTAATTATAGAATAAAATGTTCTGTATGTATTTTACTTATTAGCATCATTTTATATATATATATTTATTATTTTTTGATGATGGTATACTTTTATAAGAATAAAAATCTATATTTAGGCTTGAGTATGAGACCATAAACAATTTAAATGATATAACATTTCACTTTCTCCACCAGAGATTTATTGTTTACTCGTTCTTTAAGTAGAGGGTAGTCTCACTCGTGGTGTAGCAACGAAGGCTGCAAAACGTTATGTGTGTTATACTAAAACTTTATATAATTCCATTTCATTAAGCATTTTTTAATATAAAATTAATAGCGGATGCTACCCGGCGTTGTCAAACATCTTCCGTGATTGTCCACTTGACCTAATTTTTCCTCCACACCTCAAACTTATCCTAGAAAAGTTGATCAATATATAACCAGTGTTAAGAGATACAGTTGACTTAACCCTTAGATGCATAAGTGGGTCAAAAATGACCCGGTGAGGTTGTTTTCTTGAATATCTTCGTAATGAAAAATTGTTATTATGTCATATTCCAGGTATTCCTCAAAAACATGTTTTTGATATAATGCCATTTACAATTTTAACTTACATTTTATACATTTTAAGAAATGGTAGTTTTGTATTACAGATAATTTGTTTGAACTGCATACAGTGATGAGACAAGACACATTTTTCTATTGCTGTTCTGGGTAATTTTCTTTTTTTTAATGTTAAAAAGTGAAAAATAAAGATATTTCAAACATGAAATCATTCTTTGTGTGGTCCGAAATATAATATTAAATATTATACAAGTGATTTAGTCTTAACCAAATGACAAAAATGGCATAAAAACAATTGATTCTAACATGGTCATTTTTGACCCACTTAGGAAGAGTGTAGGGTCCAGTCACTCATGCTCTAAGGGTTAACAAACAAATAAAACGATTTTTTAAATAGTATATCTTTTTTTCTGGGAAAACACCCACTCAAAACATTTTTTAGGCACCCTTCACATTTTTTTGTCCAAATCTGCAGAAATAAACATACGATAAACGAATTTCTGGGAGTAGCCTAGGGTCCAAACATACCTAACATCTAAAAGTCATCCCAGAAAAAAATTCCGAATATAACTTGACAATATTAAGAAATTGCAAAAAAAACTATTTGTGGATAAATATGGCAATAATGAATTTTTTCTTGAGTGTCCACCACCACTAAAAAAACTCACATAGACCTCAAAGTTTATTCACTGGATAATGTCATCAAGATATAATGAAGATTGTGAGAAAGGAACGAACAGATGACAGAATTATTATTTTGTTAATGTAGATATATAAAAATATAATTAATATTCAGTAGTTGCGTTTAATAAAATGAGCGGGTGTTTATTATGGAGATCTAACTTTTCAACGTTGTGGCTTATCGCTATGTTCTTTCAAAGTTATTTTCCCTCCCTGTTAATTCCCAAAATGATGAACAATGAACGATACATCAAAAACGACTTTAAAAAAAAAATATGTGGACGGTGCCTATTCCTTCTCCATTGGTGTTTATTTGCACTTTTTAGGAGAAAAATAAATACATGAATATGCCCAATTTGCCGACTCTGCGAGGAAGAAGACATGGTACCCCGTACCATCTTATCTTTGATTGTCCGTCGGCAAGGCAAAAATTATATCCCTTGAGGAGAGATCGGGGATGACATTTAGCTTCGAAGATCTTATTTTTCTGCATTTAAATGTTTTGAATATTGATACACTAATTGCAGGCTGTGAGCGTTCAGCTTTTTTTTTGCGTTCAGCTTCAAAAAAATTAGCGTTCCGTTCATGTTTTTGCGTTCAGCGTTCCCGTTAGCGTTTCATAGTAAAATATTAAAAAAGATTTCCAAAAAGTACTGCGTGTGAGACGTTTTTTTTTAGAAAAGAATTTCCCAAAAAGGTACTGCGTAGTGATGACTTTTTTGTTAGAAAAGAATTTCCCAAAAAAGTACTGCGTAGTGGTGACGTTTTTTTTTAAAGAAAAGAATGTCCCTAAAAAAGTACTGCGTAGTGATGACAGGTTTTTTTAAGAAAAGGAATTTCCGAAAAAGTACTACGTTGTGATGACTTTTTTTTTAAGAATTTCCAAAAAAAAAGTCAAAGAAAGTTGGGAAAAATTGAACGCTGAACGCAAAACTCTTTTTTTTTTTTGCGTTCAACGTTCAAAAAAAAGTTGCGTTCGTTCAGTCTTCCGTTCAATCGAACGTGAGTAGCGAACGCCGTTCAATTTTGCGTTCCGTTTCACGAGCCTGCTAATGTGTAATAATAAAGAAAGCTCCTAGATAGGTTCACTACCGGCTGATTACCAGATTAGGTCCCGGTGAGGTGGGTCCAATCTCGGAGCGAAACAAACAAACAAATACATTAATGATCCCCATTTTATATGAAACTTATCTATATTTTTCTCCTATATTATTATAAATGATAATTTATAATGCTCAGAAGAAAGCTTCCTTCTTCCTATAATCCTTTTATATAACCAACAGATATATATTTATAATATTATAGTGTTTAATTGTTCCTCCCAATTGAATATTTATTTCTATCGTTTATTGCACAATGTTGGAAAAGTATCGGTTTATCCTTATCGCAAGTATAGAAAGAAGCACGCAGAAAAAAAAAACACTTTTAAAAGTATCTATAACACCAAAACCATTCAAGATGTTGTATATAAGATCACAGAACACTCTTTTGCATCAAATAAAGCACTTATTCTCTCACACACATGCTTCAATATCCTTATTGAGCCATATGTACATACTCAAATTCACATCATGGGTATGATTTATGACATCATTAAATAAATAACCAACGTTCATAATTATAAGGAACAAGTGTTAAGAGCTGATTGTATTTTATATATATATGAAAAGAAACGACATTTATAGGCATTAAACATGGATTTGATCCCAAAAAAATATATTATATATACCCTCAAGTAAGCAATAAAATTGGACTTGCAAGTATTGGAAAAAGACCATACATTTACTAAATAATTTATTGATTATTTACTTAGTGCAATAATTGTATGGATAACAGTGATCCACAAAATCCTGTGGTCACTGAAATCGGTCTTCATTTTATCTAATAAGTATCAATCAAAAATGAGTATCAAATTTAGTTCCTATGACCACATAAAGTGAACGCCAGATCAATTAGAGGCGTTCGAGATAGGTAAAATTAAAAGTTCAGAATGGCAAAAAACATGGCAACAAATGAAGTTCCTTATGATACAGTGACCTAATAATGAATTGAATTGATTAATTGGGAGGAAAATATGGAAATATTTCCTCTTCATTAGAGAATGATTACTTTCACTTTAAAGCTATCAGGCTTGCTCCTTAGAGACAAAACGTACATAAGTAAGGCTATTGATGGGCATATATAACAGGCATATATACACTCAGAGAGTGCAAACCTCCGCCGTCATGAGCTTCCGAGGCGGATTTTTCACGCCTGGGGAGGCGTAGAGAGACGGGGGATATTTCCCCTAGACGCTAAATTTCGAGAGGAAGACGCTCCCGGCACCCAATTCACCGCTCGACATCTATTGGCTAATAAGTAGGCTAACTTGAAAAATTTAGTATTATTTAGCTCATTTTGCGCCTTATTTTCGGCACTCATACAAAAGAGATGCCAAAATTTAATCACTTGTCTCCTTTTGGCTCCAGACGAATCCACAATTTAATCCAAATCCGTTCAGTACTTTTTGAGTTATCCTCTGACAAACCAACAACTAACAAACCAACAAACGCCAGTGAAAACAATACCTCCTTCGGCGGATGGTAATATGAGTTCATATACATGTAGTTGTGAATCCTACAAGTAAGGAATACTATGGACAAAATTAGATTTGTAGATATTCAATGTCAAACTCAAGGCACTAAGCTTAATTTCTACTTGTTGTTTTAAGCCTTCTGAAACCATAACTACTATCACTAGAGGCAAGTTAGAAACTTGAGCACATACATTTTATCCATAATGAACTGGACAGCTATACATATGAAATGCAAAATTGTTTATATACCCATGAAAATATAAATACTGCATAATATTCAATTCCTTGATATCCAAGCTGTCTTGACAGCAATGCTAACGATGAAATCCCTCTTTCAGTCTCCTCCCTGATATGAAAGGACAGATGATTATTATTATTTTTTTTGCATATGCTCTACAGACCAAAGCAACCAAGTTGAATATTTATGTGAAATAAATGAAATTTATCACACTCAATTGCTAGAAGTGTCAGGTCTTATGTAGCGACTTATGAAAATTGAGAGCACAGGTTCGTCTGCTGCTCAACGTCACTAAAAAGATCCTAGATACATTACTCTAAATATAAGATATCACATTTATATGAATGAAATTGAACCGTTGACCAACGAAAATGGCCTTGTAGGTATGATATTAAACAGCAAGAATCATGTGAACAGCTCTCATTAGAAGTTGTTAAAAGCAGGTGAAACCTAGCCTTAAGTTCTGAGATAGGCCACAACCGGTTGACACCGGATTTAGTTCCGGTGAGATGGTCTATTCCATAGAGATATTAAGACATAGAGAGCTTATTGTATTCTTCAGAGAAATACGTCATTGTGTCCCGAATACAGCTGAACGATGTTTCTCTGCTATTGGAGGAAATGAAATACTTAATTGTGTCCAGAATACAGCTGAACGACGAGTTTCTCTGCTAATTGGAGGGAATATAAGCTCTCTAAATCGTTATATCTCTATGGTCTAATCAAGGAACAAAAAATAAGTAAACTATTTTATTTAAACAGATAGCGTTCAACCGAACCATTTATCCAACGAAAAAAGGGCATCTCAAGATACGATAAAAGCGTGATTTACTTTATAAAGCCTTAATGAAGTTCATAGTTTTTAATCAAAATAAAGTATTAAATCAGTGGGACCTGATCAAAATAAAAACCACAGTTTATCCAAAAATATCAAATGGGTCAACGAGCTCTGACTGTATTTCGAAAAATATGTAACAATAGGTGATAATCAAATAATAATAATTTATATGGAATACTATATTCAAAATCACATTCATTTCAAAATGGACAAAATAAAAGAATTGACAAAAAAAATTAGAGAAAAAGCTTTGTAACCCAGAAAATCAATGAAAAATGAAACCAAGCCATATTTTCAGTAAATAATATTGGTTGATGCCGCAAAGTGGACAGAAGAAGGAGGAGGATGACATCATTGGATGATAATAATGAGAGATAGAGAGAGAGAGAAAGTAACCTCCATCTCTGAGAAAACTAACTATGATAAATATTATTCGTATTAGTGTCCTTGCGTGTTTAGACCAGTTTTTGGCCTCGAAGAAGCTCTTGAGATGTCTCATCTGCCAGGTGCCCATGATGACGAGGATAAAGGTTTGACCAAGAGACCACCAGAGAACGCGTTGGTTTGTGCTCTCGCTCGTTAGACGGAAGCGCTCCTCTCGATACTGAAAAAGAGCAAATTGGAAATTTATTTAGAACATAAAAATGAAATTTATTTTATGACTGAGTTATAAGCATAATAGTATTCAAGTGTATTAATCGACATAACCCTTGGGGAACGATACACATGAGCAAAGTGTTTTCAAGTAAATTGCTCAACCCTTTATACATAAGAATTTAGTTGCATATTATTTAATAAATAAACACACACACACAATATATATATATGAAATACTTTCAAATAATATTCAATTATTATTTGTGTAAAATTTAAAAGGATAACGGCGGTAAATTTTAAAACCTTAATGATTCAACATCATACATAATATTGAGTGATGAAACAGCGTATGATAGCGCTGAATATCTGGGTATTTGTGTCATTTCCATTGTTGATGAAAGACAAGTGACAGTCATAACCGAAAAAAGAATGACTCATATATCTAGTGTACAATATGTTCCCCATGAAATAGGGAATATAATAATTTTAATTCACAATACCAAAATATGAAGTCCAACTCTCTTTAGTTCTTTCTGTCCCTTCCTTTCCTTAAGAATACATCAATAGTCAGCGCTATCATACATGCTTCATATCTCCATCTTCTCTATGGTCACCATATGCCCAATTGTCTCCAAAAGTTATTTATATATATATACGAGGTTGTTTCGGATAATGATGCGAATCAGTTTATATCTTGCAAAATATTGCATCAATCTTCTAAATCATAGACTTAAATTAAAGCTCAGACAATTGAATTGATTTCTTTCTTATGTATCAAAACCGATTTAGAACTTTGTTTTTATGAAAATCAAGCTTTTGTTTTTTGTTTTGGTAACATTGGGTCAAATTTTCTCAAAAAAGAGAAATGTTGCGCATCCACAAGTTCGTCGAGGACCTCGCCAAGGCCAGGAAGACTCCCAAGGAGATCAAGACCATGGTCGACACGGCCTTTGAGGTCAACAGCATCTCCCAAAGCCAAATCTACCGCATTTCAGCATTAGTTAAGGCGGGAAGGACTCTTCAGACAAGAGGAGCACGAACGGGAGGAGGAAGGTCCGTACCGACGACTTTATTGAGGCTGTGAGGGTGTACGTGGAGGCCGACCGTCGGGTGACAATGGAGGAACTGGCTATCAAGTTCGAGACGTCGATCAACACCATTTTCCACGTCCTCCATGACGATCTTGGGCTCTCAATCAAGTCAGCAAGATGGATCCCCAAGATGCTCACAGAGGATCACAAAATGAAGAGAGTGAGGTGCGCACAAGCCTTCTTGAAACTCAATTTTGAGCTCGGATTGGGGTTTCTGGACAAGATTGTGACGATGGATGAAACCTCTGTGTCTTTCTTCACTCCTGAGTCCAAACGAGGGTCATCTCAATGGCTCCCGAAGGGCTCCAATCCGCCCCTGAAGTTCAAGCGGCAATAATCAAGGAAGAAACAGATGGTTCTCAGCTTCTTCGACAACTGCGGCGTGATCTTCCAGCACTATCTCCCGGTGAGGACCTCCGTCACCGCGGCCGTGTTCAAGGATGTCATGAACATGTTTTTAAAGAAATTCAAGGAGAAGCGACCTGAAATGGCCAATAGAGACTGGTACTTCCACTTCAACAATGCTCCGTGCCACACGGCAAATAGCACGAAGGAGTTCTTAGCCAAGAAGGGGATCAAGGTCATCGATCATCCACCCTACTCTCCTGACCTTGCCCCTGCAGACTTCTTCTACTTCCCCGTCATGAAGAAGATGCTCGAGGGCGTGGAGATCGTCGACAAGAGCGTCCAGAAGGAGTGGACCCGGGTCGGGAGGACCATCCCGGAAGACAGGTTCCGTGAGGCCTTCAGGAAGTGGGTTGAGAGGTGGGAGAAATGTATTCGAATCGGCGGAAGTCATGAGGAAAAGATTTGTTAAAGTTGTTTTCGTTATAATTGAAATTATATTTTATGATTATTTTTTTCCGCATATTTATCCGAAACAGCCTCGTATATATATATATATATATATCAGGAATCCTATACTAAGTCCAAATCCGGACACACACGCCGTCCTATACGAACACAGACCTAACACCATGAAATCAATAAAGTGATTAAAATTTTAAAGATGCCGATTTTACTATAACTGGCAATGCCTTTATACTATTTTTGAATGGTTTATTTATTTATTTATAAGATATTGTTTGCCTACTAACACCAAATCAACTACTAGCTTATTTAAGTATATTTGACAATCCAATCAGAAGTGTAACTCGGACATTATGATGTTACAGACCTTTGCTTTAGATTATATATTTTTTCTTACTTATCATAAACTTGAATGGTATCCCATAAAGCGTGAACTTAAATATTTCGAAGAAGAAGCCAAGAACTTGTAGTGTTTTTTCTAAATTTAGAGTTAATTATGATGATAAAAATTAAGTTTTTAATCATAATCTAAATGGCATCAATAATTTAAACAGTTCAACGTATAATAAAGCCTTTCTTTCTGAGCAAAGGGGCTCTAAGTGTCACTACCCAGTACCCACCGCTGGTAATTGTTCCTTGGTGATTTGCTCAACCTGATCCAGGAGCTGTCTAACGCGAAGCTGAAGCTCAGACAGTTTTTCCTTCTGCGCCACGCCGGCGTAGTCAATGGCGTGCTCTCCGACTTGGATGTCCAAATGGACTCGGAGCTGCGTTCCAGAGAACCACTTGGTGGAGTTCGTGTAGAGGCAGATCACATGCTCGCCCGGGGCGTGAGACGTGAATATCCAACGGCCCTCGCTGCTGTAAACCTTGGAGAGAATGATTTTGTCATCAGGGTCACGGATCTCAACGTGCATTCCGATCCCGGGAGAGGAAGGAGCGAAGCCATTGGTTCGGGGGTCATACAACTGGGACCTTGTAGTTACCTTTCAAAATTAAAAAGAGGACAATGTATACAGTCAAAAAGCAATAATAAAGAACATGTCAAAAAACCACTTCTTACCCGTCACCATCGTTTGATCCGGGATCTCTTCGATAAACATTTCCGCTCCGTCTCCCCGATGTGGAAGTAAAGACCCGAAGAGTAAGGGAAGAGAACCACAAACACTCCAAAGACCAATCCGTCTTGCCACCTCATCCTTGAAGAACCTTGCAACACAGTTCAGAGGGCTCAAAATAATAAATAAGGAATGAATAAATAAAAAAAGAAAGAAAAGAAAAAAGAAACAGAAAAGCCGAATTCCTTTTTATAGCTAAAGATCCCTATCTTAGCCAAAGACCTTTTTAGGTCTTATTATTTATTAAAACTAAAGTTTAAAAGTCATGCTCAATTAAATATGCTATCAATTATATGTTTGTTAAGAAGTATCCACTGTAATCTATGTTAAAGGTGTTTTTCAGCAACTTTTAATTGGGACAGGGTCACTCGGTAGCTAAAAAAATGCCACGAAACATAGCGTGACGTCACTGACATTTCCACGTACGTCTTTAATAATAATATATCCTTGTGTTTACCTATCAAGGTATGGAAAGGTCTGAGAAAGAGATGATCAGGACTCGCCCTTATGATTTGAAGCAAATGTGCAAATTATTACACTTATGTAAACAGGGGAATTTGCGCAAATAATGGAATAGAGGTGCCCGATAAAAACTAATATATTTTCCCTAGTCCGTTTATAAAACCTTGTTGGGTTTAATAAACATGTGCATATTAATGAATGTTATATGCAAGTATTCTGCACTGTGATTGGTTGATCAGAGTGACGTCACAGGGAAAATGGTGTAGTAGTGAAATAAAAATTATATATAATAACTGTTTTATTTATATTGATATAAATACATTTCTTTCGCTATATTATTTTTATAAATTTTACTACTCAATGTAAGGACATTAATTTGGTCTCTAATGTGCAATAGAGATATATCATTTGAATGTTTTATAATCATAATATCTGCTTGTTACCTTTATTTTCTCAGTTATTGAATTCAACATTTTAATTAATAAATCAAGTCTCAACAACAAAGCTGTTTATTAATTCTGAATCAATAAAATGTAGATAATGTTTTATTTGGATTAATTAGTAAAAATTTAATAACAAGATATCTTAAAGATCTTATAAGACAGAATGGTCAGTGCAGTTGACATAAGAAAAGATGGGAGGAATAATCTGGTCTGGAATACATAAATCTGGATCAATTACAAAGCCAAAGTAAAAAACCTTCATTTTTGAAGGAATTTTTAGGTATATAAGTAGTCTCTTATGTATAATTTACTTTTCTCCTCGTATTTACAATAGAAGATGGAAAATATACTAACAAAAAGAGATTATTTGTTCGACTCAATCAGATATTCATTGAGACATAATATCCCTTTGGTTATAATATTTATAAGTGCTATTTTTCCATTTGTCATCATTTTCCTTTTCTATTTTGGATCATTTTTTCCTAGTCATTTTTTTCTAGGCCGTATTTTCTTTCTTATATTGCATAAGATAGATTATTTATTTACTGAAACGATACCCCCAATAAGTGAGGGCTTTGTTGATAAACAGACTTTGTCATTGATCCACCCGTCTGGAGTTCCAAACTGCAAGCCTTATTATTGTTTTTTATTATCCCTACAAATTTAACACATTACTTCTTGAAGGGAAATATATGTCGCGCAAATACATTCTATAAACCGAAACACTAGTCATCTTACATTGGTTGTAGAAGTTCCAACTAATTAGAAATTAGAACGACGAACGCTAAGGAAAATTCCTTATCGTTCGTCGTTCGTTTCTGGCGCCAAAAAAAGACTTTTAATTTTCATGGGACAAATTCCTTTCTAAAAAAACGTCATCACTTTTTTTCAGAAATTTCTTTCTAAAAAAAACGTCGTCAATTTATTTCAGAATAGCAACGACAAACGAACGATTTATTTAAAATTAACGATGAACAACGAACGATTCAATTTAAAATTAACGATGAACGACAAAAGATAATTTTTGGCGAACGACAAACGAACGACAGTTTTTCGCGAACGTCAACAAGTCGGCCGATTAGATAATCAAGAGCATCCCACCATATTCAAATAAGCACCAATAATGATTATATTATTTAATATAAATGATGTTATAAATGGATGACTGTGTTAGGGAACTATCGTGAATTCCTGTAGGCTAAGAAGGGAACAGAAAAAATATTGTTTCATCCTTATTCTTCTTGTCCGCTATTTCCTTATAGTTATCTTTTAAGTTCATGTTATATTAACTATTTTCTTTATTTTAGGCATGAGTTATCTAATTCTTTATGAAGTGTTTTTCAACAATTGGATCAGTCTATATTTTAAATAATTAAGTTCAGTTGTAAGTGTTCATCGTATTCAAAATATCTTATTTTTTCGGAGGTAATAAAGTCTATTTTGTAGGGGAAAAGTAAAACCATGGAGGATATAATATATTTTAGGAATATTCATAAATGTTATCATTCATAAACATTTGTGATGGTAAGAAAGAAATGTAATTAATTTACTCAAGGACGAATTACAATAATTGGTTTGAATTTATATATTTTCGTCCCTTAATAGATAAAAATGTCAGTTTAATAAAATAAAACGACAACCGATACTAGCAGTATATTTTTTTCTACATAATTTCAATATGATTATTGTTATAGAGTCATTTGAAGTAGAAACTGATTGACGCATCAATATTTTTTGTTATTCTCTGGAAAATCATGGAATTCATTAAACCATGCTTGCGATGGAACACAATATTAAATGGAGTTTTATGAAACGTACTTCCAAGAAAAGAAACACTGAACAAAATAAAATCATTAAAGAAACGTTATACTTTGATTTGGTTTTATAATTTATAATTCAATAATAAGTACCCGAATGATTGATTTTTATCAAATTATATATGAATTGTTTAGTATGTTTTCTTAGGTCTTTAGTATGCTATGAAGATAACAGCCGAATGTCTTGTGAAGTTGTAAAAACGTAGTCTTTTGAAGAGAAAACTATTTTAAATTCAATTTTTGAACGCCATTATAAGGAGGAAACGCGAACAGGATCAAATCCATTGAACAGAAGAATAAAAGCAGACTGCTTACAATCCTATATTAATCATATAGGATTGTAAGCGAAATATAATGTGGTATATTCATATAAATAGAAAATATGAATACAATATCCTCTACATACTTAATAATTCATAACCATTAAATTATGTTAATTCATCAACAAGTTTAAGACATCCATCCTATTCAAATACTTTAAACACGGCCTGGTTCATTAAGTTAACCGTAAAATGAGAAAGTGCAGTTAACCTTGAAATTCTACTACAAGTTGAAAATATACATTTTTGTATTGAGAGGTTGCGATATCGCACTAATTATGTTACGAGAAATTTCAGACCATTAATAAATAATATTATAACTTAGTTTGAGTCTTCATTTTTTTTTTCTACATAGTAGACAAATGTTCTACCAATTCCGAAGATATCAATTGGCAAATTATGATTTTACATATATACTTATCAACATTCTCATGTTGTGTATAAAAGTTACTAATAAATCTACAAACTAAAAAAGGTTTTATAACAGGACATGTAAAGTATCAAATAGACATTTATAATTTTTAATTATATTTCTTTGGTATCTCAATATGACGGAGAGGAAACAATTACAATTCAATATTTATTTTTTACAAAGCATAAATTACTTAATTCCATTGATGGGGCTCTTGCTCTTATAGAAAGACTGGTACAATCGGGATTCGGCTGGGACTTTTCACAATCCCATAATTACGAGATCAAAAATATTTAGTGGTCTTCTTTGAATACTAAGTTTTACTTTAAAAAATGAGTTTCTCCTCTTTGAAAAATTATGTATTCAAATAACATAGATGATATTAATATAACCGGTATTTCAAATTTGCGTTACTGGCTATTCAAAAATTAAAAAACATAGCCCGTGATAGACTATTATTATTTTATGCTTGGTGAAGGTCATTTTAGAGGTCATCATATACAAATATTCCATATGGATTGAATACATCCTTCATCTTATGTCGTCATGACTCTGCCGTGCTATAAATACATATTTTCTGACGTCACGTTAATATATACATACCCCATAGCAGTTGGTTGTTTCCAGCATTATCTTAGCATATATAAAGTAAATGATCGACGGACGTAGCGTTTCTAACCTTTTTAACTATAATTATCAGAGAGCATTTCATACAATGCAATTGTGGGCTCTTAGATCTTATCTCCTCCATGTTATGACTATTGATTAAAAATGACGATGTTTGATACAGTCATTTTGTATCAATTTTGAATAAAGGGGTGCGACAGCCGTGCATGTTAAGGCGTGTTCAACGCTCATTGTTGGGGGCGCAGGTTCGAATACTCCCGAGAGGGATGGTCATTTTTGGTCTCCCTCATTGATAAGATCCTAGGTTCGATGGACTAATTATAATACTGTAATGCTTATTTATACCCTGTCGGATGCAATTCTATTGAACCATATAGGAATATAATATATATATATATATATATATATAGATATATAGATATATAATATAGTAATAAAATCAACTTGGTAAATAAACGAATTTTTTTCTAACCTGCGATAAAATAAACAAAAAAACAAAACTTAAGCGATATAAATGATAGCGATAAAATCACTTGATCCTTTATAAGAGTTTGAATATAAGAGCATAAAAACTATTTTTCCAAAGTGAAATTAATTTACTAGACAAAACTGGAAACAGTCTATGGCCTACAAATCAGTCTCTCTCTCTGACTCGGACTTTCCCTCCCTCCTCTCCCTCCTTAGGACACATCCAGGAACTGCATATTTCCCTTGTTGAATACCAGCTTCTCAAGCCTGTCGCTGGTCATGCTTGCATGCTTGGGCCTGAGGACGTCACCAGCAGTGCTGAACATGCGCTCCACGGTAGCAGAGCTGGGCAAAGCCGTGTTGTACTTTATGACAGCGAGATCCACTTCTCCCTATCCATGTTGCGGAATTGCCCAGGCATCACCTCTGCCACCTTGCTCCTGCCCCAGGTGTCCACCTCCTTCTTGATGAGCTCTTCATGGTGGCCCATCTTCTCCTGATAGTGGGGTTCTCCAGGAAGGCAAATGGGTCGTTCGCTGGCTTCTATGTATATGTTTTTTCTGTCACCATGTCCTTGCTCTTGCAGGAGGGAAAGTGTCAGGTATGACGATCTCCCTGATGAGCTCTTCTTGATATCTTCTTCAAGGGCAGGGGCCCCATGTTTTTATTTTACTTAGATCTAGTCATAGATTATTTTTTTGATCGCAATTAACTTGATCGGATCACAAATCGGAAAAGTCCCTGACGTTTATATCGCAATATAGCAAAGAAGTCCTGATCGTTACTTTTGATTGGATCGCTATTTTTTTGCGATCACTCACAAGCCTGGTAATAACTGAACACAAAGACGGGGCATGGGAGAGAGCGGCACACACCCTCCTAACTCGATAACTCCAGCGAGACTGTCTCACTGCAGCTGTGATTGCCAGCTACACACACACTGGGTAGTTCTCATAAGGGGTTTTCAGGGTTCACTTGCAAACGTGTTGCCTCCTTCTAGTCTCTAACCCTATATATAGTCTCAGCTTGAACTAGTCTGAAAACGTCAGGTGGGCTATTGTGACTACTGCCGCCCTGCACATTTTAGAATTTTTTACAAAAGTCGTCTTTGAATTTATCGTTTATTGTTCCTCATTTTTTGGGGACTAACGGTAAGTGAATGAGCGATAATTTTAGAAAACTTTGCGATAAAACGATAAAAGGTTTGACCTCAGAGATAATTATCGTTTTATCGCTCATTTTATCGCACGCGCAATATATATATATATATATATATATTATATATATATAATATTATATATATATATATATATATATACATCAAGAGAGCAATTATGATGCTATGCAATTGTGGCTCTTAGATCTTATCCCCTTCCAAGTTATGACAATTGATTAAAATGGCGACGTTTCTTACATTGTTTTATCAATCGTTACGCAATCATAAAATCAACAAACCCAGTGCATTAGAGTTTCTTGACGAAGGATACGCCAACATTCAAAACATGATATTTTTCATTTTTCATTTTATAAAGATCAACAATGACGAAATGTAAAAGTACAAAAGATAGAAAAAATATTTATACGTATGATTTAGTATTAATTTTGCATAAACAAATATGACAAGAATAACGACTAAGCATTGGATCTTTTCGAGGACAGAGAAATATTTTACAAATGATATTATTATAGCAGAGCATTCAACTATTAAGCAGGGGGGAAATGCATTTAGTTCATGAGCACATATGTATAGTGCAATGAGGTATTTATAGAATACGATGTAGTCAGCGTTTTCAAGCTGAAAGTTAATTTATTGCTGTTGTTTAAACTGAAGGCATACCTTCCTGTGTACCTTCTTATTACTTTTAAAGTCAATTAGCATTCTCATATTGACGACAGTGGCAACATGCTATAAATCATTAGTTTTTTTTCTCCTGTTGGATGTGTGTGTGGGTCATAGAGATATAAAGACATAGAGAGCTTATTGGATTATTCGAGAAATACGTGTCCAGAATACAGCTGTACGATTTTTCTCTGCTAATTGGAGGGAATAAGCTCTCTATATTTATATATCTATGGATTCTTCAGAGAAATACGTCATTGTGTCCAGAATACATCTGAACGATTTTCTCTGCTAATTGGAGGGAATAAGCTCTCTATATCTCTATGGTGTGGTATCTCAACCATAGAGATATAAAAGATAGAGAACTTATTCCCTTCAATAGCAGAAAAACATCGTTCAGCTGTTGCCTTTGCCCAATATAAACAAAGAAATTTGTACTACGTCATCGTAAGCTGATCATAGAGATAGATTCTATCTTTATGATCAGCTTACGATGACGTAGTACAAATTACTTTTGTTTATATTGGACACAAAATATAGATGAAGGGAATAAGCACTCTATATCTATTTATCTCTATGATCTCAACCCAAGGGCTGGACAAAAAATATGCAATAATAATCTGGAATTAAAACACATTTCTTTGCATGATTCGTATATTTTGCAATTTCTTGATTTTTATATATATTGCAGTTTTTTAGTTTTTTCTCATATATTGTAATTTTTACAGCTTCTCCGCATATTCCGCTGATTTTTAGCCTAGCTGATTGCCAGATGTAGAGATGAAAAGGGACAGTCATTGTATTTTGTCATCCCTTTTTTCTATCTTTTCTGACTATAAATATGTGGGAACACAACTTTACCGCTCTTTTTTACATATCAATCTTTTTCCCACCTGAATTCCTCTCAATTTTATGTTTATTTCCATATTTCATCCTTTTTTGCACATTTAACAGGTCTTTATTATAGATTTTTGGGCTTAAAAGCAGAGCTGTGACTACCAAATGTACATCGGTATTCAATACTACCGACGTAGATTTCAATACTGAACCGATTATACGATATTCGGTAGAAACTACCAAATACCGTACGATGACAATCATATGAAGAAGTCACAGAGTAGATACATAAATAATGTTATCTCTCTTTCTTATCTACCGTACCGAATATCGATCGAGACTGTCGATATATAATCAA
>CP045897.1:27053938-27121022 GCA_013387185.1 Caligus rogercresseyi
TGAGCTAATACTTATTGTACTGCAGTGACCAAAGTTAACCATTTCCCGATTACCACCAAGAAATTGTAAAGGAGGTAATAAAAAGTTCAGATATTCATTGGAATTATTAATATGCCTTTGATAACCATTCATTCTATCAATTTGGTTCCTCCTCCATGTGTATGTCTCAGACGGATCGCGTAATGGACCACAGTACTCGTATTTACATTGTAGAAAATTAAAACTTAGCTGGAAATAAATCATAGTTATAAAATGTAGTTTTTTTATTTAGCTGAGTCGTTATCCTAAACACTGTTCAATGATATATTTGAATTGTTGCAATATATAAAGGATTAAGAGCGAATAATTTTTTTCCAAAAATATATTGTTTTATAATTTTTGAGCACTTTCTTTATATGTACACGGGAAAAATTCCTTAACAAGAAAAAAAGGCTGTTCAATAGTTTAATAGTTGAAATACATGAAAAAATAGTGTTTCCTGATATGAAAGGAGAAGCAAATAATTACCACTCCATGATATTATATTAAAACAAAAACCGAGCCTTAGTTGTATCTTAACATAAATCTATTGGTTCATCTTCTCACTCCAAACGTCCCAACTCTAGAAAATAGAGGAGATAATATGTTGCATCCAGCGAATTATTTATGCAGCGAGAACTAACTCCTCAAAACTCCTATGTGGGATTGAATGTCTTTTAGACCGGAAGCTTTCCCTCCTGGAGGAACTGAATAACGACAGAGGTCCGAAGCAAAAGCGTACACCTATTTTAACCTAAGACATCTCTTAAAGTTGTATTTAATTTTTTTAATACTTAATATCATGAAAAGTTATTGATTTACCCATAAATTATAATGTTTATCATCATTTTCCTTTTTGTCAATCTTAGTATCAATTAAATGTGCCAAAAAATAGTTTTTAAATATGTTTAGCCATGTAAATTTTTAAATTTTGCCTCAGTTTTAGTGCATATCTTTTATTTGTATGTATTTTAAAACTCTGGACCAATAAAAAATCTATAGCGACCAACGTGTTGGTTCAACTGATTTATTTACCATAATAAAATGGTAATAAAATATGCTAATAGCGTAACGTAGTAAGACATAAAATAAGTACTCAAGAAACTGTTCTGAGTACATTATATAAGTATATAAAGAGGCATTATAGCTCATAATAAATAAATCTTCCTACTTACCCCTACCGATTATCATGACGGGATACTTATATCGAGTACCCTTCAGGATCGCCGATCACTATCAACTCTAAGTCAAGTATTTACATTAGAAAGCTAGTACTAACCAGATTAAAATGTCGATTGAAATGACCAAGTAAATTGTAGTTTATTTTCTATTCATTTTAATATTTGGGCAAAGCTATTAGAATATCTCATATCAATTTGATATCATATTTAAATCAGGAAGCTTTTTATTTGATATAAAAAAAAATACGCAACATGAAAAATACGGCTCACATTTATAAATTTAGAGCAAATAAAGTTGAGTTGGCTCTGGGATTTTGGTTGGACAGCAATTTCTTAGAGGGACACTGCATGGACACGAACACTTTTTAGACACAGATACTACTTAGACGGACACTTTTTGTACACAAACACTTTTTAACAAGGACATTTCTTAAACATCCAATAAAACTATGCACATAAAGATTTTGGACCACAACTATGACAAATGTAGGACAAAAATTTCCCATATTTGTTACTGAAAAATACCGAAGCCCTTTGTCCATAACTCCCATTTGCCATAGTTGTGATAAAAAAATATATATATATTTTTAATGGGTGTCTAAGAAATGCTACTGTCTAAAACAGGAATGGGCAAACTTTTTGACTTACGGGCCATATGCCATAAAATTCGAAAAAGGGGCTATAGCAGGTCATCGACTTTTCCTTTTCTTTGGTCCGTTAATTTTTTACAGAAGGGCTCAAATGGCATGAGGAAATTCAAGAGAGAAATAAAGAGTAAGGCGCGGCCTAAATGTCGGGCGCCATCTATTGGTGAAACGCGATATTGTAGGTACAAGACGTAATGAATGGTTTATGAAGCATTACAATTTTATTTACTGGACAAGCTCGGCGGGCCGGATTAAATTGTCTTACGGGCCGTATACGGCCCGTGGGCCTTAGTTTGCCCATGTCTGGTCTAAAAAGTGTCCACGTTTCAGAAGTGTTCATCTAAAAAGTGTTTGGATATGAAGTGCTTAAGAATATATATATATATATATATATATATATATATATATATATATATATAAACTAAAATAATCTTTTCAAATTCATTTTCTTCCAATCAAACTTACAAAATTGGATTGCCATTAATTAACTTTCTCTATGAGGTTTTATCTCTTTCATTAAAGTAATGGGCAGTAATGTAAAGATCTCTCTCTCTCTCTGGCTTCCAACCGCTACAAACAGAAGGAGGTCAATACAGATTCTCACTTTTGAGACAAAAGAAAACTCATTAGATATGTGTATATGTTTCCTCCCTGACACTTCTTTAATTAATAATTTTTCATTAAGTCTCCTCTCGCAAATGCAGCGCCTTTTATTATCACAAATCATTTGATATTAAAGGAGGTGTTTTTTTCTGCTCTTATAAGAAAAATAAATATATATGTAAATAAATGAAATGTGTATGATCACATGTGAAATGAGGTTAAATGTATGCATTGAAATTTTGTTTATTTAGAGAATATTTAAAAAATCATTCATGTTTGTCAAAACAATGATAAAGAAAACGACAATTTACAGTTGTAAAAAAACAACAACTTAAAAAGAATTGCTTTATATATTTACTTATCTGTCATAATAAAATAATCATTTCCTTCGTTCGTTTTCCTGGTTCCCCCCAAACGATTTATTGGATCAACACGAAATTTTCAGTGAATATTTTGAGGTCGCAAGGAATTATCGAAAGCTCATTATTGAACGTTTTTTTGCAATTTCTTAAAATTGCATACTTAGATTTGAATGAAATTGGCTGTGGATGACTTGGTGATGTTCAATTTTGTTTTGGAAGATTTATTACTTCCCGGAACATTTATTTTCCAAATGTTTATTTTAGAGAATAATAAAAAATTGGCACTTGAAAACGTCATTTGAAGACAACTACAAAAGTGAGGCTGTGGAAATATGTAATAGATTTATTAAAAAGCTAAACCTTCCATGCTCCTGGGAAAAAGAATAATGTCATCTATGTCAAAAATTAAGGACCCAAGAAATTCACAGCGCAATTGCAAATTTTGAATGACTGTATTTACTTCAATGCTCCATGCAAGGATTGCGGGAAATTATTTAACACCGTAATTCATGCGTTTGCTGAATGCCAAGGACTTCGCTTCCTAAGGAAAATAATTACCTGCAACATTGCTAACGTGGGTGAAAACTTTGTGACACCGTTGATTTTGTTTGGAGTGACTTCGAATTTTTGAAAGCCTCTCTGAAAACGCGTGCCCTTCAAATGGCTATTTCAAATTGCAAAAGCCGAATCGCAGACAAACTGGCCATCGGAATACCGGTCCATGTGGAAGAATTTCGGACAATTCTCGTATCAACAGCTGCAAGGTATTCGGCTTTTGGCATCAAAATCCCAAACGTGGACGATTCATCGTGGAATATGCGGAAATATTATCCCTCCAAACATTACAAGAAATTTCAACGCTGGCTATTACGATTACATAAAAAGTTTTTAAAGATGTAAATATTCTTAATAAGACTTTTTAATACAAGATGTTTTGTTGTTCTGAAATTTTAAATTAGATTTTATTTATATAAAATTAGAAAGTGTGTATTTTATATGATTTTGTTGTTTGTTTAATGTTTGTTGTTCGTGTTTTTTTATTGTTTTGATACATTGTTAGGAATTTTGTTGGACTTTTGTTTAGAGTATTAATTTTAATCTATAATACTTAATTATATATATTGTTATATATAACTACTCTAAATAAATAAAGTAATAAAAAAAACTTTTTTCTTCGATTTATTGACAATGACGCGTTAGATTTGGACAAAATTTATGTGGAGGATTTTTTAGGGTATTCAAAATAATGTTTTGAGGGAGTTTCCAAAAAATATATTAAAATCAATCCGTTGATATGTTGTTCTCTGTATTCCTTCATCACTTTTAATTTATTTATCAGCTTTTTATGGATAAGTTTTAGGTGCAAAGTAAATAGAAGATAAGAGGCAACGCACGATACCATCCGCTAGTATATCATATTGGAAGATTTACTCAACCATGAACCATTTCTTTGAAGTTAAACATAAATATATGTCGCTGTGCTGTGCCTCCTCTTTGAGAGCACAGCACAGCGACATCTATTGGCAGAGTAGGATAACTTGAAATATTCATTAGTATTTAGCTCATTTTGCATCTTAAAGAAGCACTCAGAGATGCCAAAATTTAATCACTTGTTCCTTTTGCAATTTCAAACAACTCCACAAAGTTTCATCCGAATCTGTTTAGTACTTTTGAGTTATCCTGCTGACAAACAAACCAACCAACGCCAGTGAAAACAATACCTCCTTCGGCGGAGGTAAAATAGAAGACCGTCAATGCGAATCATGAAATCTATTACCATAATAATCTATTTTTTTAATCTTCCATATTCTATAAAGTTACTAACATAATTTTATATAAAAAATATCATCTCCTCCTTTAAAATGCAACCTTTTAATATATATTCAAACAAAAAACCATAGTTTCTATTTTTTAGGAGCCTGAATGGCACGAAAAAGCTACATTTATTTGATAAATATTCTGCATTATTATAGCTTTTATTGACTCTCAATGGGTTCGTTTAAGGAATACAGGTATGGTTATTTCATGCTTTGTTTCTAGTGAATCAACATAAATCTTACTATTATTTTGACGTCATGGAAATATATTGTAGCAATTTTTTTTGATGACGTAAGCGGGAAAAATGTCATAGCAAAATACTATTTTCACGCTTACCGGTGTGACGTCATTAAAAATCACAGTAAGGGAGTAGTCAGCTCTTTTGGCAATATGGACGTACCCCTTGTTTTTTCAATAGTCCTTGGTCTTGTTGAGATTTTTAAAGCAAAATGTGTCATAGAACACGATGAAATATATGCTCTTTTCTCTGAAGGCTCTAACAGATCACCAATTTGATTCAATTTGATATATTATGTTTTGACAATAATATAAATTATTTAAATTAAATTACAACAATATAAAATAAAGAAGTATAGCTGAATAAGGGGTTGGCAGTTTAATGTTACAGGAATGCTTGGCAATATCTGTAACTACATAACATATTAGGAGTGATCCAATTGATCATAACATCTGAAATTGAAATTACTGCCGACACGGTGGATTCCACCTAGCTTCAAAATAAAATAGCTTTCAAGTAATTCCAATTTATTTTTGGTTTGAACGAGGCTGTGGACAGACCTGCAGTATCAATCAGAATGCAACAGGTTGAAAATCTTCGTTCTAGCTAAGGAAAATTTGTTTAAAGCCTACAATGGATCCGTTCATTAACTATTTAAATAGATATATAAATAGATAAATCAGTGAATAAAATTTTAAAGTAGCTGAAAATTAACATCAGAGAAGTGTTTTAAATATTGTGTTCTCTCTGGTACACTTCGAATAAGGAGATATATGTTTTTCCGAAAGAACAAAGTTCTTTTTGCTGTACGGTGAACGAGACACTTTAAAATATAACTGTGCATATTTTGACCCTTTAACAAAAATCCGTCTCATATCTTTTGATGGACACTTTTAGTTTTTATCTAGCTAAGAGGAGTGATTTATAGCCCTTTATGTTGAATCGATGAACATTCAATGATGGCTCGGGTATTTTAGTGGAATGTGATGAAGATCAACGTAGATATACTTTGACTGATCAGAGGAATGAAAACGTCCTATTATAGGAATACTATATTGGAACTGAACTGTATATACATAAATACATAGGTAGGTGGTGACGTCAGGAGAGGTAGGTGAAGTAACATCTTATTTAGCAATCCTTAAACTCCATTTTTAAGGTTTTAAAGCGTGAATGTTGCAAGGAAAAAACAGAGATTTCCCCAAAACTTCTTTTGAGGTATTCAGTTTTTTTTAATGGTAAGTCTATGGTTGGGGTTTTTAGAGTATCTTGTTATAAAATTTAAGAAATAGATATAAGAAAAGAAAAAAGCCATCGGCAATGGGGGTTCGATAGTTTTATTAAAACAATGAATATGGGCAGCAGATATCTATCCCGTATCAATTGTTAGTTCAGCTTCAATAAAGGCATATATATATATAAATATATATATATATAGATAGATATATATACCTATAACTTAAGATGACTTCTCTCCAACTCAGTTCTACAATCCTTAAAACCACGGACTTCAATTGTTTCCAAACCTTTCTCACACACACATTCAATCAATAATAATAACAACAAGAACAACAAACCCATATTATTATATTGAATAAACCTATTTATCTAATGAAATTAAAGTAAAAGCCTTATTGTATAATTAGAAGCAGGAGAGCCTTTTTCCAAGGAAGAGGGGGGTGGAAGAATCTTTTTAAAAAGCCCATTCAATTAAACCTCGTGAGTCTAAATGCTTTCTCTCTTGATTCTTCCCTCCGTTTTTCCCCCTTTCTCTTTTTTTATTTCCTTTATTGTAGACATGGAGATAGATGATGAGAGTGAAGAGTTTTTACTTTATGGCTAGGAACTAACTCACACACACACACACACAATAAGGAGTGAAAAATTAATAGAGCAATTCGTGAAGGAATTCACTGCCCATTGGATCTTTTCCCCTCTTCACTATAACCGCTATTAAAATGAATAGAAGTTATGTAGAGAACGTGATGAACCAATATAATGGCTATAAATAATAATAATGATAGTAGGAGTATTCGTACTGCTTCCACTGATGATAAATCAATAATTTGAGGTGAGGGATGTGAATAAAGAGGGATATTTGATGTAAGGGAGACTTACGTGTCATAAGGGAGAAAAATATTTATATGTGTGAGTGTTCCCTCATAAAGAATGAGTGGAATGTTCAAATAAACACGTATGATATATATATATATATATTATGCAAAGGTCCTTTCCCTCATAAGACTGCATTATAGGACTATCAAAGAATGGAATTATGAAGTTATAAAGGAACCGTTTTTTGCATTTTTTTTTTTGCCTATTTGGTTCAATAGAAATGCAGCTTCCGACAGAATATAAATAAGCATTATAGCGTGTAAATTAGTCACTCGAACCTAGGATCTATCAATGAGGTAGCGGACCAAAAATGACCATCCCCTCTCGGGAGTATTCGAACCTGCGCCCCCAACATTGAGAGTTGAAATCGCCTTAACACACACGACTGTCGCACTCTCATCATTTGTGCATATTATTTAGTTTTTTATAAGATATGCGCATATACCTACTCTACTTTTGCTTGTTTGCTTGATGTTACGATTTAAGAGTACGATTAAATACATATTTGAATCTACATATATACCACACGGTTGGTTTTTAGGTCTTTATCAACTACCTGCGTTGTAGCTATTGGCATGGTAAAATTTCAAATTGTGGCTGGAAGGCCGCGTCAGGCCAAGTATCTTAGGGAGGAAGGGATCTGGTGCCGGGAGAATTGCTGCCTAGGCAGCTAAATGTATATTTTTGACCTAGCCAACACTAAGTGTTATTAAGTGTAATCTGACATTTCAATTGTTGAGTCTGACGTTTTTGTAGCATAATCCGTCTGTGAATGTTTTGATGGTGGATCATCATTTGTGTTGCTGACTAGGTAAAATTAATTTGACAAAAACAATATAGAATTATGGCGTAAACATTTTTATGACATTGGCATGGATCTTCACGAATAAAGTGCAAATCTTTGAATGGCGTTGAAGCACCATAAAATGAGTTCAATTAATTCTCAATCATGGCCAATGCTCGCTCAAAGACGAAGGTTGTTCAAAACGGCTGTTGTGTCAGAGAACATTGATGCTGTGTGCCAAATGAATTAGCAAGATCCTCATATGATATAGCGTGATACCCTGGGCATTTCTTCCACCAGTAGAAATATTCTTGTGAATACATTTTGCCTTTTTATTTTATAAATTTATATTCTAAATTTTAGTGCATAAATATGTACAGTGCAAAATATAACATAATGCACTCATGCTTCGAAAAGAGCTCAAACAGTAGGGATAGGGATGTTTATACAATTCCTATGCAAAAGATGTTTGCTCGACAATGACTAGTGATAAAAAAGAAATATGTTTAATTAAACAAATTTTAATTCAATCTATTTTTTAACCTAAATGACCAAAAAATCATCGTTCTTCTTTTTAGTAGAAAACATCAAATTTTGTTTATAATTTGTTTATTTCATAGTTCGTGTTTTTATTAGTATTTTGTGGATATATTTTTAGAACATATATATGAAATTGTCGTTTATGTTTGAATTTACGCTAACAATTTAATTATAAACCCCAATATTATCTCTTAGTTTTTGAATTTAATCTCTCTATGTCAATTAGGTCTATTAAAGTAGTGCTTCAAATAACTAGTTTTCTCCGATTGTGTTAAATGTATTCATTATAATAATAATATATTTTTTTGAATATTTAAATTCTCGATATTCCCGTTATTAGTTGACTATTAAATGTATTAAAATAGAAAATGAACAAAATGCATTACAAGAATTCTATAGAGATATCCTATTAAATATTGCTTTGTTAAATATATACTGATATAAGTGAAGAAAAGAAGTAAAGAATGACGTAATATAATAAAAACTTTACCACTTTACGTTTTTTATAAAAGAGTACATTTTTTTCAGTCGAAACTTTCAATAATTGCTAAAATCCCTTCCGAAAGGAGTTTTAAGTAAAAAGGATAATACTCATGAGAGACTAAAAGCATTGAAAGGCGTTCAAGACCTTTTTAATTTAGTCATAACAAGAACCAGTCGGTTCTTAAGGCCACTATCTTATTTGATTTTCTATAAAAAAGTCTCAATGTTGGGGGCGCAGGTTCGAATACTCCCGAGAGGGGATGGTCATTTTTGGTCTGCTACCTCATTGATAAGATCCTAGGTTCTAGTGACTAATTTACACGCTAATATGCTTATTTATATCCAGTCGGATGCAGTTCTATCGAACCATATAGGCAAAAAAAAAACATTAGCAGAGCAGGAATTGAGTTTTTCGTAACATCTATTTTCAATAATATAAAATCAAATGGTGAACTTCTTTTATTTCTCAAGGTTATTTTTATATAAATTTATACTTTTCTTCACATTCTATTTCTTAGGAAATGCACGAAAAAACCACGTAAGAATATTAAGAGGCTGCTGCCTTTTCACGTACAAAAAAGAGATCTAAGAGAGAAAAAGAAGTAAAGAAGAGCAGCTTTTAAGCCCCACTGACGTTTTTCTTATCAAAATATATATTAGTTTTAACTATTTTTCCTTCTCAAAATAATAATTATCTGAACTTTCTCCAGATTAACTTCACTGTGGAAAAAAGCAGCAAAATATTATAAAAGGCTTTTAAAAAGGTACATTTTTGGGTTGGTAAAAAAGGGTATAAAAGAAATATATATTATTGCCCTGTATTCATGAATATAGCAAAATACATCAATAGCCAAACTGCTATCGATTAATATTTCCGATGTAAAACAAATTGCAACATAATAATGATAATAAAAGATATAAAAGTTAAGCTCTTTATGTCCTTCAAAGGCTATAAGAACCTCCATCACAACTTACATCATTCTATTTTGCTAGCACACAGCTAATATTGCCGATTTTTTTTGAAATACCTACATTTAATGTAGATAATATAAATATAAAAATCGTTAAACTCTTTCAAATATTATGATTATCTATTTTAACTTTCCTTTTTATATTATTTCCTATTGAAAATCACAAGAATATCTTTATAAAAGCTGCATTTATTATGCGGGGGTATATAAGAGGTCTCAATGGACATAGTTTTATATATTATGAACATCACCGAAGCTCTTCATTAAGGATCATCATGATTTCTTTTGTGATATTTTTTTTGCTTATTCCCTTCCTTAAATTAATTGAGAGTGAGAGAGAGCGAACTAACAATCCTTCCACTCTTTTTTTCTTGTCCAATTAAGTGACAATGAATAATAAGAATAATCGTAATAATTGAGGCGTCTTGGAGTTGTCAATATGTGTACATATATATATAGTTGTATGATTTTCATCATCTCAAAGCTTCCACTTAGCGTGGGAGTGAGAAATAAAGAGAAAGGGAAAGAGTATTAAGATGGCGTCCGCTTGCAATTATATAGCTTTTGCTCCTTCTTATAATATAATAATATATTCAACTAATGAAGAGATGGGGAAAAATCAAAACATTGATTCAAAACAGAGCTGGGACTCGGTAGAAAAATCTACCGCCGTTTGGTATTCGGTATATACCTCTACCGATAGATATCGGTAGATTTTATTATATATCTACAGTATCGATTGATATTCGGTACGGTAGATAAGAAGAGAGAGACATTTATTTATGTATCTGCTCTGTTAATTCTTCATATGCATTGAATATCGGACAATTTATACCAAAGACAATTAAGTACATAATTTGTTATAATATATTATAGATTATTTGAAATTTAATACATACTAATCTTATATAAATTATATATGTACTTGGATTTTGTAGGAAATGGAAGGCTATAGATTTTTTTTCGTTCACTGTCTCTTATTGTCCGATATTAAATGCACTTACAGGTACTCTAGTATTCAATGCATAGCATTGCTTACATTGAATGTATCTTTATGTATCTGCTCTATAATACTATAAGTTGTAGTTGTTTATTTATTTTGCAAGGTTCAATTCTTCACACAAGGGAACGCTTGGGCAAAGCGACAGTTGAACGATGTTTCTCTGCTATTGAAGGGAATAAGCTCTCTTTATCTTTTTGTCTTTATGTGATGTCACAAAAGTCATACTTTCAAATATACCGTATCGATTGTCGATCGGTACGGTATTTAGTAGTTTCTACCGAATATCGTATAATCGGTTCGGTATTTGAAATCTACTGTGGGTAGTATCGAATACCGGTTTACATTCGGTAGTCGCAGCTCTGATTCAAAATGATAAATAACTAAAGCCTTTCTTTGGTTGGTATAGGGCATGGATTCAACAAGTACGAATTGATGGCATTGTTAAATGGTTACGCATATTTTGATACTCATATTTCATATTGTTTTATTTATTATGCGAATGTTATCAAATCAATAGAGGATTATTTTCATCCAATAAGAGGATAGGGAAGGCGAATCTAAACATCTTGCCCTATTCCCATCAAGCAATGCCACTTTAACATTGTTTATTTATTATACCTTGAGAAGGCCCAGAGTGTTTCAAATTTATAACTTCTAAGAATGATTGGAATGAGCAAATATAGTAAATGGATTGTTTTTCAAATGACGAATGTAATATATTCAGAAAAGTATTTATATACTGTCTTGTCTAATTATTGCAATTACATATAAAGGGTTCCTTTTGAAATCCCTATAAAAAGATAGATGGATTCCATATTTGATGATCATTTGAAAGCCTCAACATTCGTGTTATGATGAATCACTACTATAATAATATGGCTGGCCTGTCTGGCCAGTCCGTCGTTCATTCACTCGACCCGATTTATCAATACATTTTCGATTGTGTGAGCTTCTATGAATACTCAAACTTTGTGTTTCAAATCTCCAATCATCCTCAAAGATTTGCATAACCTTTATTGGCTTCTCACAAAAATAAATACTCCAATTTTCGTCAATCTCTAAGCATCATCAATAAACTGCTAACAAAAATTGAACACATTGTAAATGATTGTTTTAATCTTTGACTGTAATTGTGGATTATATCTATGTGTTAAATGATTTATGAATTGATTTTTGTAAACATATCATATATATTATTCTCCTTAGGGTAATGTTATAATTGCCTCTTTATGATATTTTTAGCTTTGTCCTTCTGCCAATCTACTAATATTTGATTAATATATCTATTTATGTATTTCACACAATTATTTTGGCATTTCAAGAGAACTGTTAGTAATATTTAAAAAATAGTCCAACGGAGTCTAATCACAGCTAGATTATGTAGCACTTTCATGCTCATTTTAGTTTATAAACTCTTTTATATACAGAGATTAAAGGACCAGAAAATGAATCATTTTCTTTGCCTTTATGAGCCGTAATCAGATGGTTTCTTGACCTCATTAGAACCCAAAGGGATTCAGAAAGGATTCAGCGGATGAACGCGCACAGCGGGAGATAAAGGATTTCTTCTTGGAGGGCGATAAATAGAAATGAATATTATCAAAGAAGCATAACGATATTTATTTACTCAGATTCTTTATTGTCCTGAGATAGAACGAGGGAAAGGCCACAGAGAGAGAGGCTAACATATCCAATCCCAGAGTATATTATATGTATAAATCGGTTCTCATACAGAACAATATGAAGGGCGTTGGTGCATATCATAAGAATAACGGATGAAAGTCCTCATTAATGGAGTTAACTCTTGGATTCATATTATTGCTGTTGAACATATATAAAGTGTTTATACATTAGCAGAGCTGGGATTCGGTAGAAAAATCTACCGCCGGTTCAGTATTCGGTATATACCTTCTACCGATCGATATTCGGTAGATTTTATTATATATCTACAGTATTGATAGATATTCGGTACGGTAGATAAGAAGAGAGAGAGACATTTATTTATGTATCTGCTCTGTGACTTCTTCATATGCATTGAATATCGACAATTTATAACAAAGACAATTATATACATAATTTGTTATAATTTATTATAGATTATTTGAAATTTAATACATACTAATCTTATATAAATTATATATGTACTTGGATTTTGTAGGAAATGGAAGGCTATAGATTTTATTTTCATTTACTGTCTCTTATTGTCCGATATTAAATGCACTTACAGGTACTCTAGTATTCAATGCATAGCATAAGCTTACATTGAATGTATCTTTATGTATCTGCTCTATAATACTATAAGTTGTAGTTGTTTATTTATTTTGCAAGTTCAAGTTCTTCACACAAGGGAGCGCTTGGGCAAAGCGACAGTTGAACGATGTTTCTCTGCTATTGAAGGGAATAAGCTCTATTTATCTTTATGTCTCTATGTGAATGCTACAAAAGTCATACTTTTAAATATACCGTACCGATTGTCAATCGGTACGGTATTCGGTAGTTTCTACCGAATATCGTATAATCGGTTCGATATTTGAAATTGAATTATATCATCAAGTTTGAGATCAAAGTTTACTTATTTATTTAAGTTCAAAATTATAATACACTATGACATTTTTTATATCTTTGGGAAATAATGGGTTTAAGACTATACAAAAAGATGGCTTTTGTACTTACACTTGAGACTCCGGTTGACTTGGATCAGTTTGGAAGGGGCTAATGCATGTTAAAGAAGAAAAGGAAAGGATCATTAATTGGAGAAAGGTGGTTGTTTTCTTTTTTCACTCTCCCACATTTTATCGCTTTTTCATGATATTAAATCGTCAATGGGCGTAGGCTTTATATATATATATATATATATATATATATATATATATAGATATATATATAGATAGATAGATAGATAGATAGATAGATAGATAGATAGATAGATAGATAGATAGATAGATAGATAGATAGATAGATAGATATACATTGTTGGTCGAATATTACTTTGAAAGTAGTATGTAATATACTACTTTTACTGCGTAGTAATATTTTTTTTAAATATTTGTTATTACTTCTCAAAAGTAATGATATACTACTTTATAGTAGATATAACTTTTTTGAGCATTCCGAAACAATAGTAAGTAAAGCAATTGAAACAGGATTTTTAATAATCCTCACCAAACCTAGTTTGCATTTTTATGTCCACTGGGACAAGTCACATAATACATTCACAGTTCATTAATTTTCATCAAAATTCACCTGTCAAATATTTTTTTCATGAAAGTAATATGTAACTAGGATATTACATATTAGTTATTAGTTGAAAGTAATATCTAATATGTTTGTTCTCTCTAGTTAGTCGCAGTGATATAAGTAATATATTACTCGCACGCGCGTTAGGGAATAACACTGTTTGTATATATATATATATATATATATATATATATATATATATATATATATATATATATATATATATATATATATATATATATATATATATATATATATATCTATATATATATATATATATATATATATATATATGAAAGCAGAAATGTAGAATAAAATAAGTAAAAATAACCAAACTCGGAAAAGGCTAGCAAGATGTGTCCCATCAGTATAGGTAGATCGATAGATTTGTAAATAAAATCTACTTATTTAAAGCAATATTGATATATTTCTATGAAAAAACATTTATGAGGTGTGGGCATAGTTCAGTTTTTGAGGAATCAAGATTTTTGGAAACAACAAAAATCAATTTGAGATTCTTAAATCTATCCGACCTCATTTTTAATCTTCCACAAAGGATTGAAAGTATTCATTCAATCGGCAATGTATTCAGTGTATTTTTATATTGGCATCTGTGGCAGAAATCTACCTTTAATAGTTATATCATACAAATATACATCGTTACTCCCAGGTCTGACAATATGATATACAAAAATGTGAGAAAATATATATTTACAAAATGTATGTATAATTTTGACGTCAGCAAATAAGATGATTATTCGGATAAAAGTAATTTGATTGTTCTAAAAGCTGAAAACATTCAGGCTGGCATTCCTCTACACCACCTAATATGATTGTATATAATTGCCTTAAGAATAAACATAAATCCCTTTCTGGGCAAAAAATAAATTATAAAATGAGCTTTACCAAATTTAATTAATGTTTTACTTTTAATTACAAATTTAATTTCTGTATTCAAAAAAATAACAGGTTATTAACAGGTAATATAAATTGGCTTCGATTGAACAAGAACCGTTACAAATCAAAATAACAAATCTTCTAGTCCAGCTAAGGTTCGGAATTAGGGCCCCCTGCATTAGGCCTTGAAGCCTATAATAATATAATAGTATGGTATCAAATATAAAATTACTTTGATGACGTCACAATGTACCTTTTTATAGATCTCCGATCTTCTTATAGGGACCTTCAATTAGAAAACCCTACCTTAGATCTGAAACCTATAATAATAATATAGGTTTAAGGTATTAAATAAAGTATGAACTTTGATGACGTCACAATGTATCTTTTCTTCTTACAGATTTCAGATCTTCTTATAGGGCCTTAGAACTTGAAGTCTATTATAATGATATATTATTAGGTATGAAATAAGATATTTATTTTAATGACGTCACATATATACTATTAATAATATCTTTGAAAAATAAAAATTAAACAATAAATTTGTCAAAAGCCAATTTTTTAAATGACCAAATTACCTTCTTCGATGAAAGGATGAAGAAGATGAATTGAGAAGAAAGGGGGAGGTGGTGGAGCGGTGAGTGGGTGGTGGTTAGGTGTTCCACCCACCCTCCTTAGAGAGAGTTATCTCTCCAGGCCTTCGGCCTTCAAAAGAGGAATGAGGGGCTCAATCCTTTTCTTATTATTAACTTCAAATTTAACTTATGGCCAAACCTCGTGATTTTTTTTTTGCAAAATAAAAGTAAATGTGCGGGGTTTATATTACTTTCTAATATATATATTTGTGTGTGTGTGTGTATCATGGTTTATGATTCAAAATGGCTGGAGCAGCGTTAGATTGAAGGAGCGGGTGAAAGGCATTGGATAGAAAAGCCTTTCTAATGTGTGGAAATCCCTCCCATTTACTCTTTTTTTTCTTTTTTTCTCTCTACCTCCTCATCTATAAGGCGAAGAAAGCTAAATACGAGGTAGAGAAAGAATACAGAACTAATGGTTATTTATATTTGTGAATATATTAATGGAAAAGCTTATATAATTAAAAACATTTATTCTTTTTCCCTACATTCAATACGTTTCTAATAGAGAATTAAAGCATTTACTTTAAATAAAATATAAATAATCAAAAATAATAGTAAATATACTATTAATTAGCGAATAAATTTCCACATTGACCTAACATTTCCTTGACACCTCAAGCTTATCCTATTAAAAATTGATCAGTATATAGCTAACCTTTTAGAAGATACAGAGGCCCGAACAAGCAAATAAATCATATTTACTAGCATAATATATATTTTTTGCGGGAATAATCTCCCACTCAAAAATATTTTTTAGCAGCTCAATATCTTCCACATAAAATTTAGTCCAAATCTAACGCTCCGTTACCAAGGTAGCGTAGAACACGTTTTCCCCCTTCATAAAATAAACTTACTAATTTCCTAGCTTTAACAAGAGTCCAAAAAAACGTTTATATGTACCTCAAAGTCTTTCCACAGACCATTTGTTCCAAATTTAATATGACAGTCATAGGAAATTGCAAAAGAACGTATTGACACAATAAACATGGGAATCATAAATTTTCCGAGAGTGTCCATCAACGCTAAAACTCTGTTCAGTCCTCATAATTATTCATTGATAATTTGGTCACGATCTAATGAATTGTTTGTGAGATACTGGTAAACGAACGAACGAACAGATGAACGAACGAACAGAATTCTTATTTCATTGTTATAGATTTAGATATGTTATTGATATTTCTTATAAAATAAGATAAACTGGATAACAGCGACTCTAACAAAGGACCCTTAGCCCTTTGGGACGGTTCGGTCAATGGTGGCCCATTGATTTTTTCACATATACTGCCGTTATCTTTATATATTTTTATATAAGACACCCTTTTATTTGGAAAGTAATATATTTCAAAGTTTTAAAACACTTATTCATTACAAACCCCGTTTAATCGTATAAAATATTCAGTTAAATACTTACATTTCAGAACCTTAAAAGGTGACTTTTAAATATTATCGTCTCCTTCTTTTTTTGCTTATTTGAATTGCTGTATGGATATGAATAATCAATATAGCATATAAATAGATATACTGAACATATATTTTACCTCCGCCGAAGGAGGTATTGTTTTCACTGGTGTTGGTTGTTTGTCAGCAGGATAACTCAAAAAGTACAGAACGGATTCGAATGAAACTTTGTGGAGTTGTTGTAAATGCCAAAAGAAACAAGTGATTAAATTTTGGCATCTCTGAGTGCAGAATTAAGATGCAAAATGAGCTAAATACTAATAAATATTTCAAGTTAGCCTACTCTGCCAATAGATGTCGCTGTGCTGTAAAAATGGGTGCCGGGAGCGTCTTCCTCTCGGAATTTCCGTCGAGGGGAACCCTCCCCGTCCCTCTACGCCGCCCCAGTCGTGAAAAATCCACCTCGGAAGGCTCATAAGGACCCCGTGACGGCGGAGGTTTGCACTCTCTGAGTGTATATATGCCTCTAGTTGTGTATATATTTTAAGATTTAGGGATTGGTGTTTTTATTCAATAGATAAATCTAGGTCATAGCAATGAAAATATTCCTTCCGAAAAATTTGTATACTAGTTAGTATATTTTGTGTCCTATTATTTTTCTAATAGTAAGTTATTTAATTGTCCTAGTATGAATAAAGGCAGAGTAATGAGACGTATTATCACATGTTGCCTGAGTGTGATTTTTTTGTCTTCAAAGAATGATGGCTCAAAAATGCTTTAACCAACATCCTCCAAAGCTAAAGCAAATACCAACAATTCTAAAGAATTGTAACATTGGTTACCTGTTTGGCTTCCCGAGGTAGAATGGGTAAACAACATGGTTAAAGTGGTTGTGTGTTCTAGGGAATGGGCTAAGATCGTACATTCGATTCCGCCTTGGACTCAAGACTCGACTTCAATTCGTACTCTTGGATCCTACCCTCAAACAAACAAATAAAGGCTGAACTATACTTAAATTAAAGATGCATTAAAATTTTAGGTTCTTAGTACATGGTAGTACATAATACATAGTAGAACCTGGTTTTACAGTTTTTTATTGTAGTTTATTAATTAAAGAAGGTAAATAAAAGTATGTACTTTATCGAAGCTCAATTATTAAAGCACCCTAGTATGAGACAATATAACATCTTTCATGAAAGGTCAATTCTCTTACATATCTTTAAATCTAGCTTCCAGTGGCAGTTTACCTTGTTATTCAATACATCTGAGGAAATAGTGATTAGATAAATGTTTGTCCTAAAGGACAGCAGAACCTTTCAAAGTTCAAATCAAAGTCGGCATTCAGATCATTCAAGAGGGAAAAGATTTGTTTTATTGAGTAGGAATTTTTATTTAAAATATATGGATCTCCAAATCTATCAATGAATGATTGCATTAAGAGGGCAAGTACGAAATCCGAATATATATATATATATATATATTGGAGCAAAAGGTTTATATACACACTGGTTCATATTGAATAAAACCATAGCATTATGAGAGTTTGCTTTGTTGAATACTCGAAAGTATGTGTGAGGTGATGAGAATATCTACATTTGCACGTCACCAAAGAAAACACTAATAAATATTGCATAGAAAATCTTAATCAGTATTATTTCAGAAAGACGTTTTTTACCTATCGGGGAAAAGTCTGGTTATTCTGGTGGTATTTAAAATTTGAGTATTTATAATAGGACCTAATTCTATTTTGTGTTAACGTTGGACTTTGTGCTGAATCTACTAAGCATGCTTTATGAGTGAAAAACTCTCTAGGCTCCTGAAGAATACTGCACCTGCATTTAAAAACTGTATTAATGAATAGATATGCATTTCATCGAATATAGTATATATTATTATATTAATGAATGTACCATATGGTGTTTGTTTAATTGGGTGTCCTTGATGTGACTAGGCTTATATATATATATATATATATATATATATATATATATATATATATATATATATATATATATATATATATATATATATATATATATATATATATATATATATATATATATATATATATATATGTATATATATATATGCTGTCTATATGTTAATGGACTCAAAAGTGCTACGTGCATTTGTAACAAATAAAAAAAATAAAGTGACCCCCAATAGTTATTCCCTGGCACCAGGACGGATTCCATACCAATTGGTTACACATCATGTCATGACACGGATCCAAGTGCTGAAAAACGCCAAAAAAATCGTACACGTCTTACGTTTAAATGTACACAACTTTTTTATAAATATAATCATGTTCCAATAAAACAAATGAATTACGTTCGTTGTGTAATTCATATAGTGCTTCTGTAAGGCTGCAAATCATATTCCTCCAAATTTTCTTGGAGAAGTAACCCAATTTCCATAAATATAAAACATTCAGAGTAGGATCTCAATTGTATCATCAACAAACAGGCTTACTATATAAACACTTTGTGCATATCCCTTGTGGATCCATCCATTTGAGTACTTCCAGTGTATAAATGAACGATAGACGGACTCGTGGTTTATAGAGTGAGAAGTGATGAGGTCCTGACCCTTAGAGATATAAAGACATAGAGAGCTTGTTGGATTCTTCAGATACTTCATTGTGCCCAATATAAACAAATTTTTCTATCTCTTTCATCAATTTACGATGACGTAGGTCAAATTACTTTGTTTATATTGGGCACAGGCGACAGCTGAACAATGTTTCTATGCTATTGAAGGGAATAAGCTCTCTATATTTTTATATCTCTATGTCCTGTCCACGTAATAAAGAAATTAAGTAGTGACGTAAGAGGTTATGGACTTCACAGGGGAAATTAGTTTACTCTCTGAAGTTTTGATATATAGATGAATAAAGAGGTATATTGTCATAGTTTGTGACATAATTGAAATAAGATCTTTAAAATGATACGTCTTTAACTTGGCTCAAGGCACAATCCAAACTTCATATTCAAGGCAATGAGCAACCCCAAGACCTGGCCTTGGATTCATAATCGGTATGACAAATGACAAAATCTCTACATCCATAAAATTTCATGTATTGAGGTGGGTTTTTAGTAAAAAAAAAGTATCTTGGTTATTTAACTTTTTATAAGCCAAATGATTTGCAATACAAATTGGCCTATATTAAAGCCAAAATAGATTTTATGGGCTGAATAAGATATGAATTGAGACTATTAAGTCCACTTTTTGTTATAGTTTTTGTCATTTTCTATGGTAAATCATGTAGAAAATAAAAAGTGATATACAAAATAATGACTCCTTTGTAGAGAAACGTTACCTAGAATGAATTTAAAGTTTGGATTGATTTGATGTCTCTTCATTGACCCTGCTTCATTGATCCCAGCCCATTCTGCTACGTTCAACAACCTGATTTCCCCTTCTCGGTTTACTTATTATGATACCTTCTTCATTGTACACAGCATTTTACTCCGTCCGCAGTCACTTGTAAGGACTCTCTAAAGGGAGTTGTGAAATATATTTTAGTTGTGTTTTAGTGCAACATAGTTCATTGAATCATGCAGTCTATTCTACCGGTAGCATTTCTCTGTCATATAGAGCTTCATATTTAATTATTTATATTAAAGTTTTGTAGGAAATCCAGCTTGATTTATCATTATTTATTAGGAATATACCAAATCTAACTGACAAGTTCCAAAATAGTATATATATACTCTTCCAACTGTGTGCTACAACCAAATGTTTTCAATTCATCCATATAAAACGATAATGTGTTGCGTCGTTGCTCAATATTGTATGACTACATGTGCCAAAGAGAACTTTATTCAGCAAAATCAGTGCCCAAAAGTATCAGTTTATCTACCGGATCATTTTTTAAGTCCTTCTAAATGTGAATTCAATTTGTCCAAGACAGTAAAAGTATTGTTACATGGAGGTAAGTCAATTTATGTGCTGTCCGGAAGCAATGGTCATGGAAATAATGGTCAAACAAATCTATGAAGGGTATAATTATATATTAATATAAGAGAACTTAGAGGATTATAGGACTTTTAAATAATATTGAACTGATTTTTGACGCTCTTCTTCAAAGGCTAATTTTCTTTATTACAATTAATTGGTTGGAACATTAGTAATATACTCTAAATAAAAATTATCTATTATCAAATTTACTCCTCTAAGATTGTTGTGATGACGTCATCCCCTTCCTTTTAAAATTTGTATGATATATCCATAGAGATATAAAGATATATAAAGCTGATTCCCCAATTGCAGAAAAACAGCTTTCTGTTGTTTCTTGTGTTCAATATAAACAAAGTAATATGTACTACGTCATCGTAAGCTGATCTGAAAGATAGATTATATCTCTATGATCAGCTTACGATGACGTAGTACAAATTAATTTGTTTATAGTGGACACACAGAATACAGCTGAACGATGTTTCTCTGCTATTGAAGGGAATCAGCTCTCTATATCTTTATATCTCTATGCCTAAATCATTGTTCTTTCTCTCTATTTTGACCATTTTTTCATGAGCATTTCCCCCTCATATCTAAATAGATTATTATTATTTCTGTATGAACCTAAACTATTAATATATCTTATGAAAACAGATTTTAGGAAGAATTAGCAATAGAATGCTGGGATATTCCATCATGTTGGCCATCAAGCGAGTATATGGACTTAGAACATTTTTATCTCGAGATGTCCTCATGGATCTACAGCACTATTACCCAATGGCAAACCAAGTTGAGGCCTTAGAAGATCACATATCTCCTAGTAGTATCTCATGTGAACACTTCTTTCTTCCTCTATCACGATTGAATGATTCCACCTACTCGCATGGAAAATGTTTAAATTTGGCCGGATGTAAGTTGACTAAATAATTATTTATAGGCTTACGCATGATTTTGTTTTTTCAAATTCTTTCAAAATTTACAATTCATCATCAAACACATTTCTTTATAAGGGGTGGTGAAAATCCTCGTTGTTTGAGTGAAGTACGATGTATCATGGATTAAATATTTATTTAAAAGTAATGCTTTGGTATCTAATTGATTACATATATCGTTCATAAACCGTTTCTTGAATGAAAAACTAATATAACTGTCGAGCAAATATCCAAAATTTGCCTCAATGTATAAACTTATTTATCGTGACGTCATATGTCCTGTATATTAGTGTTTAGTTATATATGTCCACAGCCATACAAGAATAATATGGTTCTTTGGGAAATGCAAAGAATAACCTACGTCACATATGGTGTCGCGGTAGGTAGGTTCATACAATGGGATTGGATAACCCATGATTAGGTGCGTGCGGTGGAATTTGATGCACTGACGTCATCAGTCAGATTTACAAACATGAAACACAGAGTTAGATCCATAGAGATATCAAGACATAGAGAGCTTATTGGATTCTTTAGAGGAATACGTCATTGTGCCCAATATTACAACATATTTCATTCCCTAGGTGTATAAATTACTTTGTTTATATTAGGCACGGACGACAGCTGAATCTGCAAAGATTGTGGCAAGATTTCAATTCGACCCCTCATGCCTTTGTTGAATGTCAAGCAGTACAAACTCTTACTGAGTTTGTATGTGAACATAAAAGGGCTTGAAAAGAGAGCTCGGTCAAATACCGGGAAAGCGATTATCTATTAGGACTTGGCAGAAAATGGACCATCCCACGAGAAAAGGCAATGAAACTTCGCATATATATTTGAAGTACGTTCTAATAATTCATAATACATCATTTTCAACGAATGAAGAGTTTATCGCTGAAACTGAGGCAAATTTTGAGGCAAAAGATAATCGTCCTAAAAATGTGGAAGTGAAATATAACAGCAGAACTGGAACAATTGCTCTGTGCTCTTGATAGATATTATGTTAATGGATCAAGCTAATTTTCAAGAAAAGATAACCGTGTTTTCTTTCGTGTTTGGGTATTTTGGGATTTTAAAGTACAAAAAAAATTCGGACAATTTTCCTTTCGGGCAATTTCTGTTCAGGCAATTTTCCATTCGGGCAATTTTCTATTCGGGCAATTTTCCGCCTACCGTATGAATATGATGTTATATCTAACTTTATTTATTTAGATTGTTATGCTGGATGGTGTCTTAAATGTGAGGTTCCATTGGATGGGCATACTCATTAAGTCGAGAAGGAGCTTCGCAACACCTTTACAATTGATCCCGACGACAGATGTATGTCCAAACAAGCTTCAAGAGCTCAGTGGACAATATTGGAAAAGAAAAACAAAGAAGAAGAAAGGGAAGAAGGATATAAAATTCATGGGATCCATGTAGGTAAAGTAGTTCTATTGGTTTAACTTCGTGGAACGAATTAAGTAGTTTTCAGAGCTGAGTCTACCGACTAACATTCGATAATGTGATAATAACAGTGCAATTAAAATAAAACAAATAATTTAGAAATTTTTAAAATGAGATACATTATCATAATAACATATTTGTGTTGACCGACCACCAATACCGGCGGTACTCTTTTTCTACCGAATCGCAGCTCTACTAATTTTGTTTTAAATGGCTGTACATTATGTAAGTTAATCATAATTTAAGTTATAGTAATTTTTATTATAACCAAAAATCCCAACTCCTTGGCGCTCATACCAGAATCTTAATTTCTCGAAAAACCAGATGGTTTTAAGGATCTACCGAATTCCGCAAACACCTTCAATCATAGATTTGTGAAAAAAAATGCCAATCTATATATATCGATTTGACACAACTTACTCCAAACTACTGATAGCAGTGCTATATTTTTTTTTCTATCAAAGCCCAACTCCGGTATTTTTTTATTGAATATAAACACATATTTTACCATCTTTTCAATTAGGAAAGGAGATGGAAACTCACAGCTGGCATGGAAGTACAATTTCCCCATCTTACACCCCAGTTACTACCTTGCGGCAATGGATTATCGAGAGAAGTACAAGCATACTATTTTCATAGTAATATCCAATGACAAGGAATGGGTTCATTCAAATTTGATGCTCCGAAGAGGCAATTCATTTATGTATTCCACGCCTTCCCTTGGGACGAGGGAGGATCCATTGCCATGGATATTGCCTTTATGTCTTCCTGCAATGCCACAATACTCTCATATGGGACATTTTCCTTTTGGAGCTCATGGTTCAGCGGAGGAAGAAGGATAATGCCGAATCATGTTTTCCGTCAAACTAAAATGGATCATCCTTTGAATGGGCATGAAATAAATCCTTATAGACAACCGGACTATGGCCTAAAATACACCTTTATAGGGCAGTGAGATTTAATGGATTGTATATCTTAAGGAATCAGCTCGTCAACATCATCAAGCATTCTGCTGATCCCTGCAAGCCATAAATAGGAAAATGTAAAAATAAAAAATATCAGTTGGCAACAATGATAAACAATGAAATAAAATCGACCGATTGAAAGAGACGCTCGTAGATTTCAAGTATCTTGCTTTTATAAGGCCCATAATACACTTTATATGTATTTTATATTATTAAGGATGGAAATCCATCAGACTATTTTTTTTATTCAACAGTTCATGATAAATTTGTAAACAAAACGATATATAAAACAGATGCTAATAAGTAAAAAATACGACATATAAACATTATAGTTCATAATTTTAGCATCATACATGAACATACCAATTAACTTCTCTAAAAGTAATAATTAAACTATTAAAACATAAACACTAAAAACGAAGTGTAAAAGATCATTTATTTTTTTAATTTCTTTAAAAGTGATTTAAGGATCTCTTAAGACGATGGAACGGGAGGGGATATATTTGACCAAATCGCCGGCTAGCGTCCATGAATTGTCCGAAGGGATCCGGAGGTCCAATGCAGCATATCGAGCGGAGATGGATATACATATTGTCCTAATGTCCAGAGGCTGCAGGGGGCGATCCATTGTGAGGCTCTTTGCCACTAGGGCTGTGGCGCTAAGTAGAGCGTTGTTGATCACTTTTGTTCTCGCGAAAGCCTTGTGACTTGAAAGGCCAAAAATATTTGATTTATTTCTTTTAAAAATTCCTTTATGATTTTTTAAGAAATAAACATTAAAAAAATTATAATTGAGTTTCAACAAATTACACCAAACTCGGTCAATTTACCGCCTTGGACAAGAAGTGACCCTTTTTGTAATTTTTTTTATAAAATCTTATAAAAAAAACCTTCAAGGAATAACTTTGCAAAGTTATAATGTAAGGAAATGAAAATATTGAAATTTCTTGAATAGTATAAATGCAAAGTAATCAAATACAAATATTTTAATATGACCGATATTAGGAACATAGGTTTCAAAACTAATACAATTTTGCCATAAAGAAACGGTTCTAGGCGTACTAGACGGGCACGCCTTTGCATTTTCCGTATTTGCAGTTGGCGCTCCTGCATTGAACTCTTTTGCATCAGGGTGTCTTGTCTGCGGCGGTTTCGCCTGGGATTATACCTAGGAAGGATTTTCTACCAAGGAGGTTAATTATGATTTACTTCATTGTTTAATGATACAGTTCGAGTCAGGTCTAATAAATCAAAAAGGTTGAGTGATTGATCAATTATGTTGCGATAATTAAAAGAGTTTCAAAAACAATATATTATAGGTTCTTTTTGCTAATATGAAGATAAAGTTTATAATTACCTGTTTAATTAGGTAACTGAGCATTTAAATGATACAAGTAAGTTTTGGTAACTGATAAATTAAATCCAAAACTGACATTTTACCTTTGAAATGAGAGATTCAACAAACAATTGATTTTAAAAAAAAATAAGAATATTCTTCACACCTACATATGAGGTCATACCTTTTTCAATATCTGATCACTTCAATTAACTATTCATATATTGCAAAAACTCCAGACCTTTTCTCTATTAGTAATAGTATACCCACCGTCTTTGGATTGGTATAGTGATTATGGGACTGTGATATCAGGCAAACTCTGGGCTAATAATTTGAAGAACTAGAAGGACCCCTTAGATCAGGGATGCCAGGGTGAAATCGGTCAGGGGGCCCGGACTGTTTTCAAGTGGGACCTCGGGGGGCCAAATTACCGGTACATTTTTGGCTTGCAACACTAAACACTAAACAAAAGTAGATTTAAATTTGTTGATATTGTATCATAATAGTTATTTATTTATAAAAACAATTCTCAACCACTAACGTAACGGGCCAAATGAGATGCCCATTCGGGCCGGTTCCGGCCCGCAGGCCGCCACCATGGCACCACTGCCTTAGATAATGTTGTGTATTACCTGAGAGTATATAAATATGATAATTAGGTATCACAGACTCGTCGCCAAAGAGATGCTCAGGAAGCAGGGATACAGTGAGAATGAGAACACGAGGGATTCGAGTGTAGGGAGTTTATTATACAGAAGGACATGTAGTCTATACGAGAGGCAAACTCACACTGCATATAATAAGAAGGAAAAAGGAAGGGGTTCTGCTGAAGGGTTGACCACGGCCACGCAGGGACACAATATGCATAATTGCTGGCCACACAGGGTTACCATAATGCATTTATATAAATACATTACAGATAAATCTTAACATACCAGCTGCTTCGAAGTCTGCAAAGCTTAAGGCCATAGACGTCGGAACTAGGGGTGCGGGGGGTGCGGCCGCACCCCCTCCCATCCGCCCCCCTACCCACAGCATTATGCTTAAAAATAAAAATAAAGAATCTGAATGTAAACTGAATTTGTCTGACTTACTACATTTAACTCATAATGCACAGATCAAGGCTATGTGACATGCAGCCTGGCATAGGCTACTGTACGGAGCCAGGCTGCATCTGACAGCTCAGTGTGACGTAGGCTAAATAAACAAACAAAGTCTTTCGTTTCGCGGGCATTGTTGTTTTGATATGATCGCACGCATTGTTGTTAGCTTACATGACAATGTGAGTTCAATGAACCAGCTATGTCTCAGAAAATAATTTCAGATTTTTTTAAAATCCGTCTGACCCAGCTTAGCGTCCTCGTCCTCCCTCCCCTGCGCCACCCGTTGCTAGCCAAGAGGCAATATCATTCAAACCACCAAAGGATTATAATTTTCCAGCCAGGAAGTTCAGCGGTGAGAACTTCAGTCGTTCCTGCAAGGCCGCCTAGTTCAGAGAGTGGCGGTGAGTGGAGTACATTGCGGTCAGTGATGGCATTGTGTGTAGTGTGTGCAGGTCAGCTGTCAAAAGGAAGTTGGTCGGGTCAGACACTGACTGTCTGTTTTTGAAATATAAAGGCTTTTCAAAAAGGAGAAAAACAACAGAGAAGATCAGAGACCACGAGAAGACTCGCATTCATTTAGATGCGATGCAAAGATTGGCTGCATTGAAAACAACGCCAATTAATGCACTACTCTTTGAGGCCGCTGCTAAAGAGCAAAGAACAGCGCGGAAAATGCTGGAGCTCATTTTCAGCTGCGTAAGATTCGTGGGGCGCCAGGGACTCCCTCTGAGAGGGGCTGCAAATCGGGATGGGGTGTTATGGCAGCTAATGGTGGAAAGGGTACGCACTGATCCTGACCTGGAGAACTGGATGAAAAAAAGAGATAATTGGATGTCTGGGAGCATCCAAAATGAAATTCTGGAGCTGTTTGCGCATGACATTCAGAGAAAAATCGGAGCTAAAGCATCCCAAAGTCCTTTTTTTGGCTTAACTGCTGATGGGACCACCGACCTCAGTGGGAAAGAACAGTTTTCATGCAATATACAGTTTGCTGATCACAATCTGGACATTCAGAATTTCTTTCTAGGCTTTTACAACCCCCCAGACACAACAGCAGAGATGCTGTTTTTGTGCATAAAAGATGTCCTTGTTCGGCTCAATTTACCAATATAGAAGCTGAAAGGCTACTGTTTTGATGGAGCCAGCAACATGTCTGGGAGGTTCACGGGAGTGCAGGCAAGTTTAAAGGAAACATGTCCTGACTCTGTGTTTGTTCACTGCTCAAATCACTCTCTGGATTTAGTGTTACAAGAAGTGGCAAAAGAAGTGCGCTTTGTTGCTGATACACTAAACTTCGTTCGAGAAGTCACTGTTGTTATTAATGATTCAGCAAAGAGAAAAACATTATACCAGTCTCTTTTTGGATGTGGAGAAGTGATAAACCTGCTTGCCCTGTGTCCAACTCGGTGGTGCGTCAGAGTTGTGGCACTGTCACGGTTGCTGGCCTGCTATGGAGCGATGCTGCAGACATTCAGGACCCTGGAGTGTGACAGGACTGTCAAGGGGGAGACGCATGCCAAAGTGGCAGGATTGCTCAAAAAGGGCACCACTACGCGCACAGTCTTTGGTTTGTTTACCTGCGTTACTATGTTTACTCCGTGTGAATCCGTGGCTCAGTCACTGCAAGGCATCAAGGTCACAGCCCTTGGATCAGTTGAAGCTGCGAAACTTCTTTGCCAGCGACTCAACTCACTGCGACAGGATGACACCTTCGCTGACCTTGTGGACAAGACCAAGTAGTACACAGAGCGCTACAACTTAAAGCCTCCTCATCCAGCGCGCACGAGCAAGACCCCAGCGCGTTTTCGCCATACAGCGGAGGAGGAGGAAGGGGAGTTGGGGAACATTGAGGGTAAATAAATAAATAATATTAATGCCAACAGTATTTTTAAATAACACATAACTTAACTCATCAGCCTGTAATTGTATATGTTGAAGTAATGCAACAAATACGCACACATAGACAGACAGATATTATGTATCTATTCATAGATTATGACATAAAAACAATACAATAGTTCAATAATACTGTACATCCACGTACGCCTATTTGAGAAATAAGCTTGTAATTAATAATACACAAACAACGGTTTGTGTATTTTTCATTTTCATAACAAACCAAATTCATGAATTTGAACTTAATGAATGAACTTGAAATTAATTAATTTAAAAAAAGTTTGACCCAGCTTAAATAAGCAGCCCATGTGTAAACTATTGGTTGGTTGTTATTTAATTGATGTTATATTTAATATTGCAGAATATCCAAGCCTGTGGAAGAGGGAAATGTTTGAGGCTCTGGACGTGGTGCGCTCAGAGGTGGAGCGGCGTTTTGATCAGGAGGGACTCCGCATAGCTGCAGGGCGAGAGCAGGCAGTCCTTGAGGCGGTCCAAGGGAAACGGGTTGATGTGGGCTCCCCGGAACTGAGCCCCTTCTCACGAGAGCAGCTTAGTATTGAGCTATACATACTGAGGGACGTGTGTAGGGGGCGAGAAGTTTTCACCATTCAGGATGTTGTGTCCATCCTGCACACCTTGCAGCCCCAATCCCGATCCATGCTGTCGGAGGTGGAGAAGCTCATAAAGCACAAACTGTTCTTTTTCTGAATGCTGTTTTTATAGCCTAGTGTTTGTGTTTTAATAAAGGTTTGATTTATTCATTCATTTATTTCGTTTCATTTTCTTAACAATTAAGATGCTGCATTATAGTTCGTTAATCATTGATACTGTAAGTGTGCGTCTCTCCCCCGACCCTCCCAAAAAAATCCCGCCCCCCCTCTCAGAAAATAGTTCCGACGTCCATGCTTAAGGCCTCATAAAAATGTCATTGAAAATAAAACTCGCAACGTTGAGTTCTGCTGATGCATATATGGTTTTCCATTAAATTGGCAAAAATTAACTGCCAAAGCCAAAATCTTAAATGTATACGTTAAAATAATTGTTTGAAAAATAACTTCTGCATAAAGTTTTTTTTGTTTATATAGTGCATTACTAAATAATAATCTGGGAGAAATACTTAAAAGCTTATTTAATTCAAAATTCTAAATAGTTTGACTACTTAAGCTAAATTTTCTTAAATACATGTTATGTCATAGAGAAGTTAAAATGAGTAGGACTACCACCCCTCAAACAACCCCTCCCCAAAAAAAAAAAATCCCCCCCCCTGGCTTTTACTCCCCGTGTCATTTACCCCCCCCGTTACTAATGTTTTTTATCCTTTTAAGTCCTATTATTAAGGGTGTCCAGTAATTTTCATCGCGCGTAAATTTGTCATGGACCTTTTTATAGCCGTTTTTTTTGTAGCGGGTAAATACATCGCTTGCTCTTTTAAAGTCAGTCAATTTTATCGTTTTTTTTCTTTTTGTCGCGGATATTTTTGTCACCAAGCTTTTTTGTAGTGAAGTATTTTCGTCGTTCGTCTTTTTTTTCGTCGGTATTTTGTCGCGTAGCTTTTTTGTAGTGAAGCGTTTTCCACGCAATTTATTTTTTTACTTTGTAGACCTAATCTCGTTCGCTTAGTCGGTGGTACCATGGGGTTTATATATATGGTGGTGGGCACTTCCGCTCATTATTCCGCTCGTCCGCTCTTCCGCTCTGAGCGGAGGAGCAATTGGTAAGCGGAATGCAAAGAGCGGATCATCTTTCTTCTCAAATATAAAAGAGATAAATTATCTTTGTTATAATTATTAAATAATTATTACATTAGTATGATTAGAAATCCATCTGAAAAATGACGTCATAACACATATGTTGATGATGTCATTAAATGGCTATATGGGACCCTACTTAGTACCAGTTTAGTACTTACTCGGCGTACAAGTCCAACTTACTCGGCCAACCTGAGCGGAAGAGCGGAATGAAGTGATCGGAACAGCATACTCAAAAAATGAGCGAATGAGCGGGAGCGGATCAGTTACCCAAAGTGAGCGGATGAGCGGTGAGCGGAACAGCAAAAAAGTGAGCGGTGCCCACCAATGATTATTACATGTAGTATGATTAAAATCCATCTGAAAAAATGACGTCATAACACATATGTTGATGATATCATTAAATGGCTATATGGGACCCTACTTAGTACCAGCTTAGTACTTACTCGGCGTACAAGTTTTGGCTCGCTCTGGCACTCTCTTATTCTCTCTGTGTATACGTTTGTGTTCGTGTTGTGTTCGTGTCTGACGGTCACTCTGAGTCAGTATACTTTACTTTTTCGTTTTTTTATGAATCACGAGTCATGGATAAGTTTGTGACCCGAACCCGACCTCTGAGCGGAGAGAGAAGCTACAGGTAGTAAATTGATTATTAATTGAGCTATTCATTTATTGAAGTACAATTTTAAATTTTATAAAATTAATCTTATTCTTAATTCATCTGAATAATGCGTGAGCAGTGTGACAAGTAACATAAAAAGTTAATGTTAATTTGTCAATTAATAATTTGTGATTGAAAAGGAGCAGCATGGACCTGGAGGTGGAAGACCCCATCTCCCAGGATGTCTTCAGCAGCCCTGTGGCCACTGGCAGTGTGGAGGAGGTGGGCGCCAGCCAGGCAGACACTGTGGTCTTGAGCCAGAGCCAGGACACCCAGGGATCTCAGGATGTGCGCACAATGGAAGTGCAGAGGGAATTCGCTCATTTGAAAAAGTAAGTCCAAAAAGTGGCAAACCTCTCAAATTTAACATTCTAGTAGACGGCGTCTAGCCATCTATGCATAATAAAACATTTAAAAAATATATTGAATAGTATAGAATAAATAATCAATTGTGAGTTCACTAATTTGTAAAATAAAAAATTGTATCCAGTTTGTTAAAGTTTCAAAATTTCAGGTACTTCATATTTTCTGTGGATGCCAATGATAGGTGGAGGCCAATTGCACCCAACGGACCTGTAGCAATGTCCTCAAGATGCAGCAGCACTCTTTGTATAACTTGAAGAGGCACTACAAGAGTGCAAGTAAAATAAAATATTAAATAATAAATGTAAATAATTTACTTAGTCTTGTTTGATTCAGTCACTGACACATACTTTTAAATATTTTAATTATTTAATATTTATTATGTACACAATAATTAATACTAATATAATATATAATTTATTTTCATCTTTCAGCACCACCCCAGCCTGGTGAATGAGTTACTGGCGGCCATAGAGGGTGGGTCCAAGCGGGGCAGACACTTCTCTGGGACCAGTGAATCAGACTCTTGGGTCTCAGGCATGTCCACCCACAGCCAGAAGAGGCAGAGGCAGTCCTCCATAGAGACAGCCCTCAAGGAGAAGTTCAGCCAGAAAAAGGCCTGAACATATACTATAGGTAAGCAAGCACATGGTTATAAAAAATAAAAAATACAAATCTTAAAAAGATGTGACAATTTTAAAGATGTTAGGTTTTTGACTTTTTTTTAGTCTACAAGTAACCAGTACCCAGTGTTGTTCCCTAACGCGCGTGCGAGTAATATATTACTTTGTGATATTACTGCGCAATAACTAGAAAGAACAAACATATTAGATATTACTCTCAAGTAATAACTAATATGTAATATCCTAGTTACATATTACTTTCGTGAAAAAAATATTCGACAGGCATTTTGATGAAATTTATGATCTGTGAATGTATGTGACGTCACCCAATGAACATAATACTGCTTATTAATAAAATTAAAAATGCACGTCAATATTGATATTTAAGACAGGGGATTCCATTAGACCCAAACACACAGAACAACCTTTTCGTTATTTATGGAGTATTTTATCGTAAAGAAAATAAGTTCCTCAAAGCCTTCGTGCCCGCATGTCGATTGGGGCTTTTAGGATTGAAACCCACCGCCAATCCCAATTAGGAATGAGAGGAACCCTAATTTACAATATTATACACCCAAGCCCTCGGGTCCCGCCTGCTGATATAGGCTTTTATTTAGGGTTGAAACCCACCGCCAACTCTGGGAAGTATAAGAGGAGTCCTTACTTTCAATCTCATACACCCCAAGCCCTCGGGTCCCGCCTGTTGATATAGGCTTTTATTTAGGGTTGAAACCCACCGCCAACTCTGGCTAGGTATAAAAGGAGTCCTTACTTTCAATCGCATACACCCCAAGCCCTCGGTCCCGCCTGCCGTTATGGGCTTTTATTTAGGGTTGAAACCCACCGCCAACTCTGGCTAGGTATAAAAGGAGTCCTTACTTTCAATCTCATAAACCCCAAGCCCTCGGGTCCCGCCTGCGGTTATGGGCTTTTATTTAGGGTAAGACTATAAAACCTTTCATTCATTGGGGGTATTGTTTCAGTAAATAAATAGTCTCCCTTATGCATTTAACCTCCATATTTTATACGTGATTTACTAAATATATATTAAAAAAATATAAATCATGAGCTAAAAAAAAATATATCTATAAGAAACGATTGTCCAAAAAATATCCCAAGTATTGATGAACTGGATTTATCATTGAACCCGATTTATATATCCAGATTAGTGAAATGATTAATTATGAATGACAAATAATTTAAAAAATATTTTTTATAATTGAAATATATCTTACAACACGTAGTAATAAAAAATAAAAATATTATTTATATTTTTTTATTACTACGTGTTGTAAAATATATTTCAATTTAAAAAATATTAATTTTTATTTGTAATTTATAATTAATCATTTCACTAATCTGGGATATATTAATTATTATAATATACATGAATTTGATAATTATTTACATAATTTTCCCATGCACATACTTCTACTTCTAAATAAAATGTAAACGAATTTTTATATACCTTGATATATATTGTAATATTCATGACATTATGGTATACTCGTATATTCTAATGATGATCTAATTAGTTGAACTGCCATTTCTATTATAGAAGATCCTATTTGTTTAATTTTTACTAATTCTTTTACATATAATTTAAATATTCCTTCAATTTTTGTAAACTCCTTATTAAATTTATCCAATTAAAATATTAATCCACCAGAAGAAGAATAGTTTCTTAATGAAATAGTTTTTTTAAATAGATCTTTAGAGTTTATATTGTTTTTTATACTTCGAAAGAAATATTTCAAAAGACTGTTTACTTACAACTCCCTCGATAAATTATAAATATTATGAGCCTGACTACACAGACAGGTCTCACGACGTAACTCTCCTTATAGGGCTCTGTGTTATGCTAGCAGTGTTATTTAGTCTACGGTATTTATATTTTCATTCATTTGTTTTCCCTGCACCCCCCTTGCAATTACTCTGCGCCCCCCACTTTGGGAACCACTGCCCTAGAGTATTAATAAAAGTCATATCAAGTTTCATCACCTTCTATTATGCTACGTCATGAGTGACGTAATACAATAACAATAAGGATTTTATAACATTGTTTTTCTTTACTCCGCGACTTCAAAGTAATTTGATTCACTTACAATAATACTAATAGTAATACAATATTATTATTAAGTCAATGAATCCTCCAGACATGGAGACGGAGTAGCTCCTTTAGGAGAGCCCCTTCGCGGCTGCTACACGACTCATTTGCCTACAAGACCCTAAGGATCGTATTCCAATCATTGTGGCTCGCATCGTGGACAGCCTCGTTGTTCGTCGTTCCCAAATCATGAGCGATCCAGGCTCAACCGTCACGTCCGAGGATCTCAAGGAAGTCATCGAACGCCTTGTAAGATATTGAGTTATAATTAAAGATACAATATTCAATAATATTTCATGGATAAACATCATTTTTTTATTGTAGTCCGGTCTTCGATATGAAATCACAACAAACAAGCCCTTCAAACCCCTAGAGGACAATCACGAGGATGCTCAAGCATGGAATGCCCATCTTTTAAATGAGTCTGAGGAGTCCAAGTGGTTCCATGCCACTTGGATGACCGCTGAGACCTACGCCTATCGTCGCATATTTGAGGCCTTTCAATTAACGTCTTCTTTTAAGGACTTTGATTATTTCCTCCACTTTAAATCTCAGCAGATCCAATCCAGCACTTCCAACATGGAGGGATGCCACAAAGTCCTCAGCTCAAAGGACCTCTGCTCCCCTGATCATCTTCAAACGTTTCTTAAGCTGAGCCTTTGGGGAAATCAATGTGATTTGAGCATTTCCTCCGGACAAATCAACACCGAATCTCTTAATCTCCACTCCCTCGTCTCCGAGAAGGATCTCTTCCTGCTCATCAACGATGGACCCTATGTTGAAAAATATCTTAATCCCAGTCCAATGATGGGCGGATCGACATCGTTTTGGATAACTCAGGCTTTGAATTGTTTACGGATCTTTATCTAGCAGACTGTTTAATATCCAGCCACCTCGCGAGTCGTATTATATTTCACGTCAAGAGCCTGCCTTGGTTCATATCTGATGTGACGAAAAAGGATTTCCCTGTGATGTTTGATCTGCTCCGTGTGTCTCTTCCGGACTTGATCCAAAGGTGGGAGGCCCATCTAGAGAATGGGAAGTGGAGTATATCCGAAAATACTTTTTGGACGCTTCCGCATTGCTTTAACAGTCTCAAAAGTGTAGATCCGAACTTATATTCACAGCTCGAGTCCTCGAAATTAGTCGTATTTAAGGGGGATCTTAACTACAGAAAAGTCGTTGGAGATCGAAACTGGGACCCGTCGACTTCATTCAAGGACTCCCTAGATGGAGGACTGGGATCACTCACACTTCTTTGTTTGAGAACTCTTGTAAGATTTATGTTTTTACCTATTCAACTCTTCTGTTGTCTTCAATTTCTGTATACTCACTCTGTGATCTGGATCGAATTGGCCTTCAATTTAATAACTTATTAGATATAGGCAATAAAAATTGTCTTCCTAGCCAAATGCAAATCGTATGAAACAATTGTAATATATAGGTATATTACAACTTCTTCATACTAGCTAAAAAAAATTGCATAGGAGGTCAAATTGAATTGTCTATACGTATATAAGTATATAAATAAAAGCCATTTTATTTGTTGTAAATTATTCTTCATGACAATTTTAAACTTTTATTTACATTCTAACAAAAACACTTCATGTCTTTCTTGTGGGCCAATTTTCGAATTTTTTTTGATAATTTTGAGATGTATTAAGTATAACTATGAATCCAAGACAACGAAAGATATTAAACTATCAACTATTCCTTGTTTTCAGAAAGCAGATACGGTTGTGGGTTTATCGCCGGGACAAGCAGAGTCTACTCGTAAAAAGGACACGGATTGGATGATCAACGGAAAGTGGGGTCTCATTTCCTTTAATGAAGGCTAATTTTGTTTATCATTATATATATATATATATAGTTGTACATATATTTATACTATGTTATTTGTTATAAATAAAATCAAAAAAATCAATTCTATTAAGCATTCTCAGACTTATGTAAGAACTTATTTTTTTTCTTTTTGCATCATCAAGAAGATCCCAGGCATTGCTTGACTTATACTTCCAGGCGTGTGTTTTTACTTGTGACACCCAAGCTTAAAATATGCCTGCCTCCCAATATTAAGTTATTTCTCTCTTATCTTATATATTTCCTGAGTCTATGGACGTGTGACGCATTATTCAAAATGTCACAAACTGATTCTTTGCTGGTAAAATTTTGTATCTCTTCGGGAATGGCTCTTCCGAGGTTCATCTCCTAGAACTCTCTCCATCCATTGGGTTTGAAGACCTGACGAATCGGATCACTGCCCTATGTGGGCCTCATCGTCTCTCATGGCTGGACACTGAAGAGGACGACATACTCGTGAACTCTGATGAAAGTCTTCGTCTCGCATTTTCCCAAATGGACGGAAGGAGTAGTATCCGATTTCACGTAAACACCAGGCCACTGAGCCATCATCATGGTCTGCGTTGTCATGGTTGTAAATACCCCATTCTTGGGTTCCGCTACAAGTGTCTCACCTGCCCCAACTACGAACAGTGTGCCACCTGCGAAAATAGCGGGTCTCATGAACAACATCGGTTCATTCGAATCTCTAAGCAGGAAGATAAATATAGCAAGTCTCTCTTTAAGCTTCTGAACAAGTGTGTGGCCTCCTATGACAGGGAAAATGAGGGTGTTCATGAAATGCTGAACAAATTTTGGTCCTCCTGAGAAGAAACAAAACATAAATGATAGAAAGTATATTTTTATACCTTAAATAATTGTAATATATATGTTTTCTATTATATCAAATATATAATGATAGTTTAAGCGGCAATGTTTTATTAAATAAAGTCATTAACAGCAGGGATAAAGAAACGGATGGCTTAAGACTTCGTTGTTGCTATAAATATATAGAGCACTATCATATTATTGCAAGAGGAGTGACGTTGTTCGACCAAAACCTTATTCCCAGTAGATCTAAACATTATGTTTTTATAATGATTATTTGGGTACTGTTTGGTGGTTTATGAATCTATTTAACATGACGTTATAATGTTTGAATTTGATATGGAATGATATGCTACCTGTTTCTATCAACAAAAAAAAAGAGAGCATCAGTAACAAGAGTATAAGCTTTAATATGACATCATGTTAAATAAATTAATATATCGTCAAAGTTTGCAAAATTAATTTATAGTTTTGCTGCAATAAGCACTTCGTATATTTATATGATAAAGTGTATATGGTTATCATATTTACATTTTTAAAATTTACAAGTTAAGGTTTATCAATTACGTTGAATTAGTTAATTCTATATTTTATATTATATATAAAAGACACAGATAGAGGATCTAAGAGAAATATACATTTAGTGAACAAAAAATATTGAACTGCTGTTGTTTTTTTGATTCTGGATCCTCTACTTATCTTAACTGCTTTATGATTTTACTATTTTATGTAAACTATTATCATCATCAAGAAGATTATTACTAATGTAACTCGGAATATCTTCGATTAAGACCGACAAGGTAGGAAATAATTTAATAACCCAAGAAAAACAAAACTATAACTTTCTCCATAAACTAATTAGTTTGTCTTCTTTTCGAGAACTTGGTTCTTTAGAACGTTAATTATATGTAATACTGAAAGAATCGAGTGCACCCGTTTCAATAAAATCTAATTATTTTAGTCCCTTTATAATAATCAATACTACGGGATGAAGTTATGTTTTCCGAATAGATTCGATATTTTCCTTTCGTGAAAATTCTAGCTGTAACCGGATTCTTTTTAAGTCATGGGATCATTTTATATGTATAATTTCAATTGAATCTTCTTTTGCTATTCAAAAGAACCCCTTAATAAAAAATGATGAAATAAGTCAGGATTGAGCGTAATAAAAATTACAGGCATAATAAATACTAGTTTCTAGAAGAAGAAGAAAAGAAAAAAAGGAAAATATTGGTTAAAGACTTCTAAATATAGCAACTGGGAATTCATTTTATTAAGACATGAAATGTCATCATTCTTCGATAAAATGACAGTAGTTTGAATTCAAAGGTGGAAATAACTCCTCAAAAACAAACCCTACAGAGAAATCCGGTGTTGGTCAAACAGTGTTGCGATTTATAAGAATTGTTTTGAGTTCCATGCTTTAATGGGTTTTAGGTATGTTAATAATCGTACTTGTTTTGAAATATGTATGTTTTTACCCACAGAAACTAAAACTTATATATATTTATGAAGCAAATCATTTACCTAATATTATATAAGCATCTGAAAAGACATTAAGTTTGAAATGAAGAGGTGGACAACGAAGAATTTAATGGTTCTGATGTTCACAAAATATCAGAAGCCCACGAAAGTAATTATAAATATAATGATATTTCATTAGTTACCTGTTTAGCTTCCCAAGTGGAATGTATAATTAAAAATGGTTTAAGTGGTTGCTAAGGTCGTATATACGTTTCTGTCTTGGATCCAAGATTCAACCTCAATTCGTACTTTTGTATCCTAACCTCAAACCAACAAGGCAAAAAAATATGAATAATATATTAAAAATAATTTAGTCTTTTATGATGAAGCTTGTGGATCCCAGCTTGTTTCTAATAAGCAATTACTTATTTAATAACTTATTGTAGTTATATCAGATATAAACCTGGTCCTGAAAAAATACCTATTAAATTATAATGTTCCTAATTATTATAATTATGTCACTTAATTATCTTTTTTAAGTGGAGAATATAAACTAAGTGAAACTTTAAAAAAACCGTTTATGACCTTTAATAAACTTATACCTTTGCATAGCATCCTATCACAACGAATTTGGGCATACTGACTTGAAGTTATTCCTTTTCTTTTTTCAGTCATCCTTTATAACATTAAATTACATTCATTTAATAAAATAATTTTAAAGTATATTTCCAATGAGAAATTTGTTCATTTATATCTGAAACAAAACACTTAATTACTTTTAGCTTTACAGCAGATTCTGTTCATGAATTCCATAGAATGGAGCTCAATTGTAAGTTCCATTCATAAGCCTTTTGCTAAAAAACTATTAAATCAACCTAATTATTAAGTCGATGTTATATATAGATATATAAATTGTAATGAAACGTCTTGTTAGTTAACCATTTGTGTTATAAGTCTACTCGGTTCAACGAACACTTGTGAAATCCGTTAACAAGCTTGATGGCTTGTTTAGTCATTAACCAAGTTTATGTTATAATTTAATATTATTTAGTGACTTTTTTATGTGTGGTTATATTATATATTAAATGTATAATATATATTTTGAGAGGAAACTCAAGTTAACTAAACGCTTTCCAAAGCATTGCTTATCACTTGAAGCCTTCCATTATAAGAAAGATAAATGGTTACTTTCATGATCCAATTCTTCTTACTCAAACGGTCATCGATTATGCATTATCGACCCAGAGGAACAAAAAAGATTCTTCTTCTTATATTTGCCTTAATGTGACGTCAATGAAAAATAGCCACAACAACAAGAGACACCTTAGTTGACTGGACGCTCATAAGTACTCTCGACTATAAACCTTTTTTCTTAAATCATAAGTGAACAATGTACATACAGTTAATTGTTCATACATTTTATACAACTTGTATAAAGATAATTAACTGAAGTGCAATGAAATAACACTAAATAGAGGCTTTTATATTCACTTTCACTTTACAGTTATTAATATTTTAGTCAATTCTTTTGTTTTGTAAATCATTACTTTAATGAGATACTTGAGAGATGTAATTGTGACTACCTCCTTGAATAACAGTAATTAACTATTATGTGATAGCTTTACAATTAATAATAATGTCACTTTTCAAAGGACGCTACTGTCTTTATTATTTAATAAAGCTGTAAATATATAAATGATGTCTTGAGCAAGGTAGAAATATAGTCCAATATTCAGTGGTGTCATCACGTATTCAATTTTTTTATAAAAATCTATTTTTTTCTTCTAATGTATGATAATTTACTTATTCACTGGGTTTTACCCTTGTTTTTAATCATTATTAAGTATAAATAACCTTTACATAACCGAAATATCTTTATATTTTGTAAGTCCTTTTCTTGAAAAAATGAAGATGCATATTTTTCGGAATAGGAAAAAGGTAGTTCTCGAAAAAATATCGTGATTTCCTCGGCTATTTCTTTTTAATATTGATTTTTCATATGATAACATTGTTTTTTCTTTTATGCCTCCATTATTCAGAATGATAATTTAATTACACCAGATATGAGCAAAAATACACATTTTTATATTCTTTAGTATGAACATTTTCTTTATTCAACTTCTATTTAATTGGTTTAAAAAGGACAATTCATTCAAAAGATACTACAATGCCCTGAATCGAGGCCCATGAGACAGTACAATTTGTATTTTTAAGGTTGAATTATATGTGATGTTCACCACTCAACAGCCGCGATTGAAATCATAACATATGTAATTTTTTTTTATATTCCCCCTACTATTCTTTCAATCTATCACGTTTAATAAATATCACGGTTTTCCCTATACATATACATTTATGTACTCTTAGTTGTATTAAATACTTCACATTTCCATATCATAAAGGTGTCCCTGCTATAGCTTCTGACAGTTTCTAGTCTTTTTAAAGACTTTTTTCACCATTCGGAGCATGATTCATTCCCTCAGTTCTCTCAAGACACATAACAACAACATACAAACATGGGAAAATACTTCTGGAGGACACCGTCTCAACAGAGGATCTTAAAAAGTTCGAAACCCGCTATCACGAGGAAGAGGCAGCTCTGGGATCTCCAACCTCCAACACGCAGTTTGACTATGCATGGTGTCTAGTCAAGTCACGCTATGCCTCGGATATTCGACGTGGGATCTTTCTATTAGAGCAGCTTTATAAGGTATGTTTTTTTTTTCATGGAACTTGTTTTTTTGTTCCTCCAAGAGTTTAACAAATATTTTAAACAATTAAAATATTTGAACTCATACATTAATAGAAACAAAACCCATCTATAAAATGAAAAATAAAGCTACAAATATACAAGGTAATATTGGAAACGAGTGTTTTAGAGGGCCGATAAAATACTCACACCCCACTTGGTTTATTTTCATATTGACCGGTCATCGAGTCGGAATTCCCTCCGGAGTTCCGACAGATCATTCCAGAGTTTATAACAGACATACATAATGATTCGAAGATCATCTAATTTTTCTTTGTCGTGTGCCTTTATTTTGTAAGACTTGGCTATGGGATCAATGTTGTCCCTGTGAGCCCTGTAGATTTATGACATCACAGCATCTGCCACTGACTGATTCATTGACGATCTTGAAGTAAAGTTTCTTTAGAAATGAAGTCAATTATTCTCTTATTACTCTCATTGTGTCATTTGTTTGACTTGAAATGCATTTAGATTTCTGGTATCCTCAGGAGTCAGATGGAGATTGCTACAGAGGTAGATAGACATGGCATGTCTTATAATTGTCATGACTCTGCCTTCTGCCTTAGCCTTCAATGATTTTTTTTCGTATAAGACCCTGTAGTTGTCTTAGAGTAGCAAGCCCATAATTAATTGTAATGATTGTGTTAGTGTTTCATTTCTATTGTGAAGGAAACTCGTATTTTAAAGATTTTACGCATTGATTTCCTTGCAATATTTTTAATGATTTGTCAAATTAAGATATTATTTTGTTTTTGCCTATATGGTTGATAGAATTGCAGTATCCGACAGGATATAAATAATAATTATAGCATTAAAATTAGTCTATCGAACCAATCAATGAGGTAGACCAAAGTTGACTATCCCCTCTCAGGATTCGAACCTGCGCCCCAAAATTGAGAGTTGGACACGTCCTAACGCACACGGCTATGCACTCCCTTAAATTAAATTTACTCTTTTTTTTGTCTGTTTATAATGTGTTTTTAATGTTCGTCCAAAGCTGTAATCTAAAACTACAATGAATATTTATGAACATATATTTTACAAGGCATTCGTTGATAACTGTAATATTAAATATATATTTTGTATTAATTTTCATATTTTCCGACTTCACAAAAAAGGAAAATATCTCTATTCGATATTTCATATTAATTATGAACTTAAAAACCCTCTAAAGTATCGTTAATTAAATATGGAAATTTTCTATTTAAAAACCTATTATAAGAAAATTGTTACCTTTCATTGAAAAACTTGAATCATTTCTCGTATTTTTTTTTGTATATTTTTAAAGTCACAATTCATTTAGTTATATTAAAAAATAACAATTTATGATGATTGAGCTGTAATGGCATTTTTTAAATCTCGTTAAGGTATATGAGTATATATATTTTAAAACAACTATACGATAAAGTGATCTTTCGTGAATAATACGCTACGAACTTTCTTTAAAAAAGTGTTATTAAAAAAATACTGAGTTAAAGAATTGAAATTTTTAATATGAATGATTTATTTTGCATCTGATTTAATTTAGGGAAAATAATACAAAGCACACACTATCAACTAAATGTGAGAAAAAGCTATATATTAACTATTTATGTTTTATTTTATAAAATACTAACTGAGGGGTAGACTTCTAACGACTGATACTAGTTCTGGTATGTGGTGTGGTTGTTCTGAAAGTTAAAGTAGTGTTGTCAATAAAAGCTTATATATATATATATATATCAGGCATGTAAGGTGACGTCATAATTAACAAGCATGAATTCTATTGTAAAGGTGATTGATTCTATGTTATGACGTCAGAGTCTAACTGCTTGTACCTGCATTATACGATTGTTCTACTCTGGTACTCCTGGCAATATTTTTACGGCACAATAGTGTGCCGTGTCTCATTAGCTGAAAACTCTGCTCAAAAGATTTTAGTTCATTGATTTCATTTCTCTTTTATTTTTTATTTCAGAATGAAGACTTTAGTGACAAGAGGGATCTTCTCTACTATTTGGCCATTGGGAATGCCCGATTGAAGGAGTATACCGTGGCTTTGAAGTATATCCGAGGACTCCTTCAGGTGCAGCCGGATAATAGACAGGCCAAGGAGCTAGAAACCATTGTCAAAAAGAAGATGGAGCGGGAGGGATTAATAGGTGCAGCCGTGGTAGGTGGATCCGTGCTGGCCCTCGGCGGCCTCGTTGGCCTTGGATTAGCTATGATTAAAAGGAGTTAAAGAAGAAGAGCCGAAGGCTCCATGGACTGAATGATGATCTGCAGATTCATGTTTAATTTCACAAAAGCTGGAGCAGTGTTATAGCAGTGTTCTATTTGTGTTTATATTATTCTAGTATATATTTATATGTTTTGAATTGAAATAAAATATATCTTGGTGTTTGTAAATAAGGGATGCGTGTCTGATGCTATCTTAATATTGTAAAGGATATCTTAAAATAACAAAAATCCTGTTCTTTCAAATTCACCAAGAAATATGAGTTTTTGATTTGATAACACTTTTTTTGTTTCGTTTTTCTACGTCCAATCATAGAGATATAAAGACTTATTGGATTCTTCAGAAGAATATTTTTTTAACCCAACATAAACAAATCTTTCTATCTTTATGATCAACTTACGATGACGTAGTACAAATTACTTAGTTTATATTGAGCTCAGGCGACAGCTGAACGATGTTTCTCGGCTATTGAAGGGAATAAGCTCTCTATATCTTTATATCTCTATGCGTCCAATATTCAGAGTGATTGCTCGCCAGATATGAGCAAACAAAATAAACATTATTTTATTCTTTAGTATGAAAATTTTCTTTTTTCAATTAGTATTAGTAGGTGCAATAGAAGTCCATTCAAAGGATTCGACAATGACGTCATGTATGACGAACAGACATTTAGTATTTTTAAGGATGAATTTCTTTTCTCTTAATTGCTGATGTTCACTCTTCAACAGCTGCAAGTGAAGTGCTACTTTATAACGTTATGCCAACTTCTTTTTATTATTCCTTCTCCTTTCTTTTCAGCCAATCACAGTTCAAAGAGTACCACTTTTTTTCTATTTCTAAGTATATTTTCTCAAAATGGAAGGTTTTTGTTATTGTAGATAAGAGTATTGCATCATAATGAGTTCTTCTATTATGAAAAATACTGTTACGGAGTGCCCCTCTACAGATGTATCAATTCCATGGGACTCATGGACTAGAGGAAATTCCTCGTCGAGACTGGTTTATTTTTGTTTGTAGTTCGATGACCCCCAAGTCACCCTCTCAAGACTTCTTCAATGATAATATTGATTCATTTGCGTTTTATGGCCTAATCGTAAGCTGATCATAGAGATATATTTTTCTAGGTCGATTGCTATAGATCAAACAACAACTCCCTTTCTATATCAGATCTATAAACAGTTGATCATGCCCCTTTTACAATAATTCGAAATGGGAGTAAATTGTTAAAATCTGAAAATAAAACATTGTCCCTTTTTGGATAATGTAACTTTATATGAAAGGAATGTTATTCATCGCCAAATAATACGTTAACGATTATTTCGATACCACCTTCGAAACATGTTTACTTACTTATTGTGGGCAAGTATTTATAAACAATATTCACAGATATATGGGGGTGTCTTCCATAGTCCTAGCCAAAATACGGTTATTCTGGCAGAGAACTAGCGGCGGCCTGTCAAATATGGTTCAACTAAGCTTACATTTTTCCTTTTCTGAAACAATTTTCTACTAAAATTGAAACACTCTCAAACTGTAGATTCTTATGGAAGTTGCAGCTCACACGACTATCAACATTATCCACAAGAAAAGAGAGAGCAATTTTAATACGTGGGCAAACCACGTAGAGAACCCTCTAGCTCCATAGACCTGTCTCACTCCTGAGCACCATCTCAAAATTGACCGAGTGGGTAATTTACAACCAACTCGTGACCTACGTCGAAGCTTCTTGTAAGCTCCCATAGGAACACCATGGCTTCCGAACTGGACGCAGCGTTGACACTGCCCTTGCAACTCTACTGTCCAAAGCTGCTAAGGCGAGTGATCGTAAATTAAAGGTATATATTGCTGCCTTCGACCAATTGGAAGCAGATATACTTCTAGCTAAGCTCCAATGGGTGGCGGGGCCCACCAAAAAGCTGAGGCTCAGCTATCTAGCGGGAGCAGCATGTGAATTGGACCATTTTCCTGGACATAAAGTACGGCGTCAGGCAGGATTCTGTGCTTGGCCCCCTACTTTTCATTCTTCTCACGGCTGACCTACCTGATTACCTGAGAGCAGCTGTCAACCCGGAAGCTCAACTCGAAGTACTGCTATACGGTGATGATACTTCCATCGTCGTCTCGGCTCCATCCTGGGAACAGGTCGACTTTGCTGTGGGCGCGGCATCGAAGACCTTGCAGGCGTATTCAAAGGTGTCTCTTTATAGTATTAATTTCCTTCAGCCCCCTTTTCTTTTTTCTTTCCCCCTCCTCTTATTACAGTCATCAACGCTTTGAAGTAAACCTGCGACAATAAAGCTCACGGCGTTTAGGCATGCGATTATATGCAGCAACGACGAAAGAGCAACGCGTTAATAATACTCGCTTTAAAAAAGAGAGTGATGTTAAAGGCAAGCGCTAAAAGAACATACGAAAAAAAGCATCCGACGTTAAAGCGTGCGATTAAGGCGTGCACAAAAATATACCTACGACTATATTATAGTAAATCGTATTCAAATACCAATGGACTCCACCTAAACGTTGGGAAACCCCAAACCTTACATTTGGGTGCTCCAAACACTCCTTCGACAGCTGCACTCGACTTTCTGTGGGTAACTTTCAGCAGGAACCTAACATTTGGGCCCCACCACGATTTTTTTTTTCAGGATGTTAGGAAAGAATCGGAGTCATTCGCCGGCTCTGCACCACGGTTTTGTGAAGGTCACTGCTGTCCGAGATTGCTATAGTTATCAAGAAACTTCAGACGTCTGCCTGGGTGACTAGAAGTGCAAAATTCTCGTCCACTGCTGAAACCCCTCACGCCCCTACAATGGCAAAGACAAGCTAAGATGCGCAATTTGCCATCAACGATCTCGCACGTGTCTTGTTGGGAGTTCAAAGAGCAGATCGCTTGTGTACGTTGCCAACCTTCTCGACAGGTCACATCTTCCATTCGTAAAAAGATCATAATGAAGCAGGCTGCCATAACAGCTTGAATGAACGTGGACAGCTGTCCCTTGGAGAGGAGGCTCAAAACTTCGATGAGTGCAACCATATTATTTCAATAAGCCTCAAGAAATTCATGTGGACCACTGCGTCGCTACTGTCAACCTTTCAAAGGTCTGGGGCCTGTCACGGTCATTGAGAGCGACATGCACGTTATCAGGTACTCGGAGGGTGGCAAAGAAAATTCAGGGCTGTCTAGATCCTTGTAGTTCCTTAAGCACAATCTACTTTTAAAAATTATATATATATATATTATAATGAACAAATAGTCAGAATGTTCATACTAACTCCCATTTATTGATGTAAATGAAATATTAAATCAGATATTGTAAATATATTATTCCTTATTCCTGAGATGTTATTCACTCCTCAACAGCCACGAATGAAGTGATGCCTTATTTCGTAACCCAAACTGTTTTTTTTTTTTTTTTTCCTATATGGTTCAATGGAATGCATCCGATAGGATATAAATAAGCATTATAGCATTATAAAACTGTTTTATTATTATAATTTACTCTTCTTGTCACTCAACCAATCAATTTCGAGAATAAATTCTATGTTCTTTATCCTCACATATAATTTATTTATCTGTCAAGTAATTTTATTTACCGATTGTGAAACACTATCTTTGTTGTCATGATGAACATGTCATTTTGTTTGAAAAACTGGTTTATACAAATACATTTACTAATATAAACTGCAAGTCATTCACGGATTACATTAACAATAACAAAATACTTTTATGCTTCGTCCTTTTATGGTTAATTAGGAAATACTTTCATTTGATGGTTTTTTTTGTACTACTTTTTTCCTAGATAGATAAATGTAGTTTTGAACACCAAACTTCAACACCTTATTAATAAGACAAGACTACGGACAAGAAGATGATGTCTTCTGCCTAAGAAATATGTAATAAGACAGAAGATGGAAGTGTTTTATTTCAAGAAATAAAGAAAGAGCCTCTAACCAGATAAATATGAAAAAAATGTATCTTATTTTTCTTAACATTCTAAGCGGAAATAATAAATATAAAATGTTATGAAAATTAATTTTTGAATGAAATTATCACGAGAAAAGTCGTGTGAATTAATAAATAAATATATTAACGATAACAATGTTTAAAAGCTAATCTTAATTAACAATATAACAAAAAAGTAATTACTTTTTTCCACATCTTTGACTAGAAAGAACCCTTAGATTTGAAGCTTAAATAAGATTTCTTTTATTTTAGTTACTATTAAGACCAACGACATATCTAATAACTAAATGCATAAAAAATTTAATTAACGAAGGGAAGAATAATACTCGAACTCAGCTACTGATGGCAGCCATCTTATGTCGCTGTTATGACGACTTATTTAATGCATTTTAAAGCTTGAGGTTCGACTCTTTCCGAGAAGAGGAGGTCATTTGGAGTCAACCTCATTGATAAGATCCTAGATTCGAGTGACTAATTTACATGCTAGATTGCTTATTTATATCCAGTCAGGTGCAATTGTATCGAACCCCAAAAAAGGAGAAAGTATAATATCTATAATTATCTCTTTGAGCAGTCAAAGTCTTAAGTCCAATTCTTAAGGAATAGAAAAAAAAAAATCTATAATGTTTAACCAATGACGTCATTTGAGGGACTACTTTGCTTCCACTGTTGAGTAGCAGGGGAAGATCAACTCCGAGTTTGAAACTTATGAAACAAAGAAGGAAAGTAAGGAGTACTTGTTACTATCCCTTGAGCAGGGAAAGTTTTAAGTCCAAGTCTTTAATAATGGAAAAAATAAAATAACCAATGACGTCATTTTAAGGGACTATATTTTATGAAACATAATTTAGGATGACAATATAAATGGACACTTATCTATTTATATTTCATCTAGCAAGACAGCCATTTTAGGTCGCTATACGTTCTCTTAAATTATTATTTTTCTTTTTTCTATTGAGAATCCATTTATTATATGGATCGTTGAGTGAGACATGTGACCCTTTTTTCAAGATACCCAAGTCACGTATGATAGACTAACAATATATGGTGTATATAATGGCACCATCTGCCTCAATAACTGGAGTAAGTTCAATTAATAATAAATAAATCATTTTATTACACAAGGCAAATAAACACTATACCTTCAGAGTAGTTTCATAAGACATTTGGAGAGAGTCAGACATGGTTTGGGCTCTGATTTATGGCAGAGAGTGTCGGAAGAAATGTTCAAGGGGAAAAAATGATTTGACAAATATATTCCATTGGACTTGTTGAGGTTTGAAGTAGATAAATAGTTATATATATATACATAAGTCGGCCCTCGCTAGTTCGCCCCTCGACATCTCGCAGTTCTTTTTACTACACGACGACGACTTGGCTCCCGTTTTTTCACGACAAAACGTCCCCATATAACTCAATGGCAGAATTTTCACACAAAAAACTTAACTCTATTGATGATTCATCCTATAATCTGTAGTGACACTCCTGATCTCTTGTTAATCCATCCTTTGATCCACAAAGATTCTGCTGAGACAATGATTCCTTAATCCTCAATTCAATATGTATCAACATCGCGTCCCTCATATATATCGCGGTGGTCGTGTAGTGGATCCGGGCCGTCGCGACTTTGCGAGGGACGACTGTATATATATATAAATAATAAATATATATATATATACAGTAGATTACATAGAAACTGCATTTTGTAAAGTAGTAAAAGCTATAAGTATGTCAAGGAACATAAATGAACATGAAACTCTGTAAGGGAAATGGATTTACATAGGTGCTTGAAAGATAATCCCTTAGTTTCATATTGCCAATTAGTGGTTACAAGGCTGAAGAGGCGTCTTTATCAGGGTCTGTGGTTATGCCTACATACAATACTCACTAAGGTTACATATCCGACTGAACATAAAAAATAGTCCGTTTATCAATAACCAAATGTAAAGAGACGTATTATTGAAGTGCCCTTAATAATACACATATTGACTTATATAAAAAAATTGGAAAATAAACTTCATGTGACCAATGTGTTATACCTAACTAAAATACTAATTAAGGAAAAAGTAATAATAACCAGAGGCATGTATACACTCAGAGAGTGCAAACCTCCGCCGTCACGGGGTCCTTATGAGCCTTCCGAGCGGATTTTTCACGACTGGGGCGGCGTAGAGGGACAGGGGAGGGTTCCCCTAGACGGAAATTTCGAGAGAAAGACGCTCCCAGCACCCAATTTACAGCACAGCGACATCTATTGGCAGAGTAGGCTAACTTGAAATATTTATTAGTTTTTAGCTCTTTTGCATCTTAATTCTGCACTCAGAGATGCCAAAATTTAATCACTTGTTCCTTTTGGCATTTCCAACCATTCCACAAAGTTTCATCCGAATCCGTTCCGTACTTTTTGAGTTATCCTGCTGACAAACCAACCAACAACCAACGCTAGTGAAAACAATACCTCCTTTGCGGAGGTAATAAACCGTGTCTGCAAATACAATTTTTTTGTATGGGGTCTGAAATATGTATAATAAAAATACTTAATTATCATAAACATATAACATTCTTAAAATATATATAATTAACGGTATTTTATAATTAAGCTTACCAATAAAATAATTCGTTGATTGCCCAGCCATTGTACAACTGAAAATGTTTGCTTTCTCAATGTTGGTGGCCTAGACGATAGGTCGTCATCCAGCTTGAGAACCATAATTATGTTTGGGCTCTCCTCAAGAGGGATGAAAACCTCTCACAAAACGAAGGCGCTTGATTTTGCCCTTTTAAACACAAGCTTGCAAAATATGAACCAATAAGACCGGAGAGACCAGAGGGATCCTGCTTGGAGCTGCAGGAAGATACGCGCCTTTTCACTCAAAATCCCATCGTTGGACGGTTCATTATGGACATTCGCGACTGAATTGATAAAATTTACCCGACTCAAAGTCATCGCTTTTACCAAGCTTTGAGGAAAATAATCAAGAATTTTATGAAATTTGCATGATTTAACTTGTTTATAATGTGTTTTAAAGCTTATTCTTTAATACTTGTTAATTAGATAAAACTTTATTGTTTGTTCAAGTTCGATGCTAAATTATAAACTATAATGTTTATTTTTGTATTTAATACGTATAGCATCGTCTCCGCTGTATACACGGGGAGTTCAAAAAATACGGGGAATTCTTCAAATACATGAATACTTACTAGTTTAAACATGTTTAAACTTGTTGCAGTGAAAGACTGTTAGCTCTACTATATTGTACTCGCTTGCATTCTTTCTGCGACTAGCAAGGACGGCGGACGGTGCTTGTCAATAATTGGTGAATTTCGACCCATGGAACGAAAAGATTTTGAAATAAGAACCAACATCAAGTTTCTCGTAAGACTTGGTTGAAAGGAACGGACATTATTCAAGCTTTGGAGACAGTTTTACGAAGACCATGCTCCCAAGAAAATTTGTGTCTACAAATGGATTGGAAGATTCAAAGAAGGCAGAAAAGCTGTTGAAGATGAAGAAGGCATCTGACTTTTTCCTATTCCCAAAACTAAAAGAAGACCTGAAAGGAGTCCGTTTTAACACCACTGATGAAGCAAAACATGCAGCAAGAACTTGGCTTCAAAATCAGCCTGCAGATTTTTTCAAGAATGGCATAATAGGATGAAAACACCGCTTAGAGAAGTGCATCGATCGCGACGGCAGTTATGTTGAGAAATAAGTTCATTGTACATATAACTAGTAATAAATTGAACAATTCCACGTATTTTTTGAATTCCCCTCGTATATGTGAACAGTTTAATAAAAAAATTCAACAACTCTTAGTATAATTGCAGGAATCATAAATAAAATACTTTACAAAATGCCGAATATAAATGCAGTAGAACTTAGAACTAAATAAACATAACTACCCTAATGAGTGAATGAAATATATATCTTAGATAAGTAAATAGGGATGAAAGAATATACTAAAACCTTTTATTTTTCAGAGTAAAATTTCACAAATAAATAGTCTTCCTTATGAAAATATACTTTTTTAATACTTTATGCATGATTTACTATTAACAAAGACAAACGTTACATTATGAAGCGACTTCATCGTTTCATTAAATATCTTATTAAGCGGATAAAATGTATTTTGCTATAATATTTGTAAATTTATACCGTAAACCATACAGTATAAGCGTAGGGGGGATGTTTGGTTTGGGGGGGGCAGCATTTAATTTGCTCGAATTTTAACAAGAACTGTTAAATCGGTGAAAAAATAATCGAATGAAGAAAGCTATCCTTATTTAATATTCTCTTTTTAGTAATTACTTACTATTATTCATTATATGATATATATATTTTTGGTTATAATAAAAATCCGGTAGCTTTCATAATTTCATATTTTTTTCTACAACTTAAATGCCCGAATTTGAGAACTCACCCCTATTTTTTTTTGGGGGGGGGGCAGTTGCCCCCTTGTCTCCTACGCCTATATATATATATATATATATATATTATATATTATTTTTGTTGTTTGCGAACGTCGTTCGACGTTCGCGAACGATGAACGACAAAGTTATTGACGAACGACGAACGATAAGGAAAATTCCTTATCGTTCGTCGTTCGTTTTTGGCGCCAAAAAAAGACAAAGATTTTTAATTTTCATGGGGCAAATTTTCTTCCTAAAAAACGTCATCACTTTTTTTTCAGAAATTTATTTTCTAAAAAAAACGTTATCAATTTTTTTCAGAAATTTGTTTCCAAAAAAAACGTCATTAATTTTTTCCGAATAGCGAACAACAAACGACGAACAATTCAATTTAAAATTAACGACGAACGATAACTTTTGGTGAACGACAAAAGAACGACAAATTTGTCAACAAATCTGCCGATTAGATAATCAAGAGCATATCACCATATTCTAATAAGCATCAGAATGACTATATTATTGAATATAAATGATGTTATAAATGGATGACTGTGTTAGGAACTATCGTGAAAAACGTCGAACCATTCTATTTAAAATTAACGATGAACGATAACTTTTGCGAACGACAAAAGAACGACGAACGACAATTTTCGCGAACGTCAACAAGTCTGATATATATATATATATATATATATACGATTATTACTTTTTTTTACAGACAATTATTCCTAACTAAAGGATTTGTGATATACGGTTAGGTCTTTGATTCTAATTTACTTATCACACAAAAAAAATCTACTAAAGCTGTCTGTGTGCAGTAGCCAACCGTCCTAATGGTAACTTTTTTGGGTTTCCCCTTGAGTGACTGCAAAGAAAGGTTTGACTGTGTCTGTTTAATTGTAAGTGATTCAATATTGTTCAATCAAAATAATCTTTTAAACAAAATGGAAATACTTCCTATTCTTGCTCCAAAAGTATTTTAGGGGCATGGAAAATGAAATTTATTCCAACAAACGGTCAAGTCTATACTCCAATAGAAGACTATAGTTCAATGAGTCATTTAAACAAATGAACAGAACATTTTTAAAATACTAAATTAATAATTGTAATACTACTTTAAGATGTGTATTGGTTAAAATGGAATCACGGGCGTTTTCTTCAATTGTCATCATACTTGAAAACATCTTGGAAACGATAAGTACTTATTAAAACTTCAATAATTTAAAGTATTGTCCTTTCTCCTTCCTACGCCTTCGTGATTCTTTGCCCCCCCCCCCTAATTCGAGTAAGGACATCCCATGATTCCTTTAAAAAGTATCAGACTATTAATTTATCAAGGTTGATTTGGCTTTATAAAAATTACATAAGATATAAATATAAGCAAAATATACAGAATATATATTTTGGTTATATTTATATCATATGTATTTTTATGAAGCAAATCTATTTCATGTTATTGATATGATATTGTATTTATGCATATTACATATTTTATTCATTAATTTTTTAACAATATAACATCTTTATTATATTTATTTCATTATGATTATATATATATATATATATATTTTTTTGCATTGTAGCATTAAAATTAGTCTATCGAACCTAGGATCTTATCAATGAGGGTGACCAAAATGGCCATCCCCTCTCGGGATTCGAACCTGCACCCTCAACATTGAGAGTTGGACACGCCTTAACACAATATATGTAGGATTATAAATTAGTCACATATCGTAACCAAAAATATAGGTGTATTTACTGTATTTCAATGAGCTTTGGTGGAGGCAAAAATGGACCACGGTCCCCTCTCCGGGATTCGAACCTGCAGCCTCTCAACATTGAGCTGTTCCTGCCTGACACAAAGCCTATAACACACATATCATAGTGTAAAATATATTGTATATAATATGTGAGTCTCAATTTATATATATTTATAATATATATTATATATAAGATAGGTTTTATCTTTAATATTTGAAATGAATTTTGCTATAATTATTATATACTATTGCTATTATTTCTTGAGTTTAATCATAACTCTTTTTTTACAACTCTTAATCAATTATTGAAATATATAACAATCATTTTGTTATTTTACTACGTTACGTATATAAGTTATAATTAAATTTTGCTAAAGAAATTTATTATATTTTCAATAAATGTATTTACTTTATTTTATTAGCAACCAACTTTTCTATTTATAGTATCCAAATAATGGAAACAAAAAGCGGATACTTTTAAATGCCATCATTTTTCACCACCTCATTGTATGTCGCTGCTTTAGGACGTTGAATATTTAAAAATCAAGATATGTATCATCTGATCTCTCTTTCTGTCTATGTAATTATACTTGAAGGTTATATATTTTTTTAAAGAATTTTTAAATAATTACGAGTGTATTCTCTCCATATTTTTTCTTAACATCATGGGTTTAACACGATTTCCTCTCTTTTTTAAATCCTCACGAATTCCCGTTATCCTTTTTTTAATTTTCCCTCCCTGTTTTTCTCCTCGTCTTCGTATAAAGGGTGTTACGAAAGTAATAGTAGATAAAGGATCTGTGTATAGATAATTTTTTTCTTACTCTCCTGAAGAAAAAAAAGAAGCTTAGAGGTCGAATTATTTCCCAATAGTATTATTATTATTACACCTATGTGTATATAGGAAAACAATGATTCAAGCGCGCCATTAAGACGGAAACTCAGTAACTCATCTCATAATTCAGCGTTAAAATCGCTTGTATTTAAAAGGCCGTTCACTCAACGTTTCCTTCGTCACTTCAATCACAGCCATCATCATGGTATACAGCAGCAATAATGATTCTTGAACTTGAGTCCATCCCTCCCTCCCCACCATCAATTTGTTTTCTTATTCTCCTTTTTTCCAGAAGACCCATACTTTCATCGGTATCGTTTTTCTGTCCGCCATTTTAGCTCTGGGCTCCTCTTATCCTCAGGGAGGGGTTCTTCCCATCCCTCGGCCCGGAGAGGGAGGCTATGATAAGGACAATTACTTTCAGTACATCAACGTGCCCAAGCATAAGGTCTTTGAGTGGGGCTATCGCCGTGGAAATGATCCTAATCACTTTAGAGAGGAATACCTGAGCCAGGATAACCATAGCTTTAAGGCCAAGGTATGAAAGTTTCTTTTTTATTGTGTCTATGATCTATTTAACTCCAGATGACGAGGATTTCTGTAGAGTAATTTTCTTTCTTTTTTGCAAGTATGTCTTGTAGATATGTTTTTGTGTGTGTGTTTAGTTTTATTCTAAGGCATCGTAATAAATATGAAAACGAATATTTGGTGAATACGTCTTGTAGGGCTATGAGTTTTTGGTGGTGTTGATTCTGTGTATTTACTTTGATTATAATCACTTTTAAGTGGTACATTTATAGCTACGAAACCCTGTAGATAAATATTTTAGTTTTTTTTCGGTCTATATTCAAGAGAATCTACTGAGGATATTATATATTTTCAGGCTTGTGAACGGAACGCAAAATTGAACGGCGTTCAGCTGAACGCACGTTCAATGAACGGAACGCTGAACGGAACGCAACTTTTTTTTGAACACTAACGGAACGCTGAACGCAAAAACATTGAACGGAACGCTGAACGGAACGCTAATTTTTTTTGAACGCTGAACGCAAAAAAAGCTGAACGCTCACAAGCCTGGATATTTTAGATCTCAGTAATAGTTTCCTTCATTGTTCTGATACATACTGCGTCTTGTTATAAAGTTAATAGCACCTGGCAAGGCTATCGCATGATTTCCTTGAGAGGTATTCTGCTGGATTAGCAAACAGTAGTTCTATTGGAATAGAATTTCCGACCCTTTAAAATTGTGGACTACTCAGAGTTATCATATCCGTATTCTAGATGTTATAAAAACCAAAACAATTTCAGAATCAGGTAAAAAGAAGTACTTTTCTATTTAGCCTTGGAATGAGGATTTCGTAAAATACTCTCAGTGACCTTTCTGAGTGGGGAAGATCTTTTTGGATCCATTCAAAGTATCCTAGATGAGATAGATTAATTATGACGCGTTAATGAATATTTATATCTAAATAGATACAATCTCATGTAATCAAACTGCTATCAAAATGCAAATTTATTTGATAAATACTACCACAAGGAAGACAAAAGGATATAATTTCTAAAAAGTACAAAAATTTCTATTTTACGAATTGGTCTCTCAAAAGGGAATGGACTAATAAGATTACATTTATTGAAGTAAAAAATATAAAGAATAGATAACATATTTTGACGCTATAACGATTATTTATAGCGCGTGAATAGATGCCATTTCATCGAATCATATTGATGCAAAAATGTAACTTTATCAGAACTTTTTTTATCAAAATGACAAGAAAAAAAATGTTATTCCTTAGTCGTGTAGATTGGATATCTTTATGTTTCTTTTTATCCGTTTTCTATAATGCATTGTAATGAAACGTTATTTACAAAGATCGGATTGCCTATTCGGATTCTCTAGCAAATATATTGTCCCTGAAATTAGTTCTTTCTTCGTCTTATCAGAGGGTTTTAAAGTGTTTCATAATTCTAATGGAGTCCATTTTATTTTAGGGCGTTAATATCCTTCTATCCCATTTCAGGATTATTTTATATGGTTTAACGCAATTTTACTTGTTTTTACAACACAAAGCTATATTGAATTAGTTTAGTCTCTGCTTTAAACTGTTTTATATGATGGAAAGGAATATACATTGAGGCCACGCTAAATAAGCATTGTTATATCTCCATTGACCCTTCGGAAGCGTATAATAATTGTTTTAAGCTTCTCGATCAAGAACAAAATAGCTTCAATTCAGCGGACTTTATTACACTGAAACGCCCTTAAATAATGGCAACCTATGATTAATTGGGATGTGTTTTGAATAGACATCAACACAGAAATAAAACGCTCTTGATACTTTTCTCAATTTTTTGGGGTCGACTTAATCATCTTTATGATAGTCTCCTTCAAGAAGGGAATTTTAACTTTTATACCCCATTCTTATAATGAGATTCCATTGTATCAATACTCTATGTAAATGTCCCATTAGACACCATTCAATTTCATTATCTTTATAGAAAAAAAACTAATTGTTAGGCTTCTGGGTTTAAATTTCTTTTAACAGTTTTTTTTATTATATGCAAAGTAAAAAAAAATGTTTGATGAATAAAATTATCATGCATTTTAAAACTATAAATTAAAATAATGAAAAATCAGTATAGCTTTAGTGGCGAACATGTTGTAAGTAGAGTTATATTTGGAGTATTACATATACTTCAACATTATGATGTTTTTCAATGTATAATTATTTTTTATTTCTCAAAGGCCAAAATTTAAAACATATTTTTCCTCTTCAAATTTAAATATGGGAGTGCCAAAAAACTTATTTATTTGAATATTTTCTAAGAAAATAATGACATTTAAAAAAAGTTTTATGTCATGAATTCTGTCGAGTCAGTGTCCTATATATATATATATATATATATATATATATATATATATATATATATTCTTCAATGGAATACTTTAAATTAAGATTAATTTAATATTATAAGCTTAAAGCCACCCCCTAAAGTTTTTATCTCTTCCAAATAATGACAAACTTTCATTTATTACATCAAAAATAACTTCCTCTATATAATAACCCATTTTGTTATATTCGTATATATATCTCATGTCCTCACGTTTTTTAATAGGTGAAATGGGGCGACAAGCACGGTGGATACGGAGAGCACTTCTATGACTATAACCATGCGCCTAAGTACAGCCCTGAGCCCTCTCCCTACAAGTCCTCAGGTCCTTCATACTCCGCCCCCCAGCCTGTCTACCAGCCAGCCCCCTACACAGCTGCCTCCAGTTAGGGAGGCCTCCCCTTTACTCTAGTATTTAAATTAGTTTTCGTATAAATAATTGTTATTGTTGTTGATTATTGTGAACGAACGTACAAATATATATTGCTATGAATGATGGTAACCCGATTTGAGTCTTAATTTACAATTTTTAAATATATATAGCGAAGGAGTATATATAATATATAAATAATAATCTTGAAATGTAGGCTTCATTTTAATAACAGCCTCAACACGAAGATATACATTATTACGAAGTCAAAAAGAATAAACTTTTTAATAAGCAGACATTTCTGCTTTTTAAATAGATTCTATCTCTATGATCAGCTTACGATGAGAGTCTTACATCTAAGAAACACGTGATTCCTATGGCATTTGTAGGATTCCATTAATACAGAGTTTTAAAAGGCTTCAGCATAATTGTTGTTTGGAGTTTAAGTAGTTCAGCATTGGAACTTATACCTTCAGCAAAATAATGTTTACATTTTTCTTTGATAGTTTTTTTTTTTTTTTTTTGGGGGGGGGGGATTCACGAGTTCCACTTAGTCTTTGATCCGATGCAGAATCGAATCCTCTCCTCCTCCTCTAGAACACACAAACCCATCAAGAAATACAAGCTAAAGATAACAAATTTATATTCACAAACCATTCCCCCGTTTTTAAATACTAAAAATATAAAACACAATGCAAATATGCTAAAACCCTTTGACATTCCTCTCCATAGTGATGAAGGGAACTCATTAAGTTAACTCATTAACTCAGAAGACTAATTAAACTTGTAATCAAAAATAAGTTTCTTAAATGAGTCACAGTATTTTGAGGTCCAACGTTGTCAATTATTATTTGATAGTCTATCGATCAATGCACGGATGATATTTCGACCATTTGCTCGCTCAGAATTCAAAAGTTGTAGCTCTCATTGTAGCTAAAAGTTTTGCATATTCTCCAGGATCGAACAAGATGGCCGCCTTTATATAATAAACAGGGATTTTTTAAAGAAATAGTAACGAACTTCTTCAAGGCATAAATAGTGATGATTTAAAAGAAAGAATATCTACTGCAGGGCTATCCATAAATGCATGAATAAATTAAGAGTACATATCATTATTATTATTATCGAACATTTGTTCCCGCGTTTTTTAAGCGATTTCTCTTACCGGATGACTTAATTGACTTTCGTAATAATTATTCTATGATTTCGTGCATGCCATCACACGGTCCCTCTTTGGTGTGTGTGTGTGTCTGTCTGTCTGCATTGAGGGGGATTTGAAGATCTATAAAACCCAGGGAAAGAGCCCAGTTGTCATCTCAGTTCATCCACTGAATATCAAGGGTAAAACTCATCATGAAGACGTCTCTCTTCCTTTTCTCGGTGAGTACAAAAATTCCATGAATATATACATTCTGTTCCGAATGCAAGGTTTTACCTATACCCAGGTCTTTGTCCTCCTGGGTCTGTCCTTCGCCTTTCCACAAACAGGGATGGCGCACCCCCATCTTACTCCAAGCAGCCTGATGGCTTCTTCCAATACGTGAACGTTCCCTCTCCCAACGAGTATGAGTTTGGATGGAACCGAGGCAATGCCAAGGACTACATTTCTCGCTACGAACAAAGCAAGAATCACAAGTTCCGTACACGGGTATGAAAATCTAACATAGAAATATTGATAAAAACATAACCTCCAATAACAGACACATATTGGAATAATCAGCAGTCCATGGAGGCTCACAACAATCAAATCAATACTACTTCAGCAATGAAAGGCTTTTGTGAGCGTCATTTCTGTGTTACTTTACTTATTCCAGGATATGTAGGATATCTAATTGTTTTGGGTCTCCTTCCTCTATAGCCGATGGATTCACGCATTTCTCTGAATAAATTCTATTTTTTTAAATCTCTATAAGATAGAGGATATGACTTTATCATCATCATTATATGTTTTTATTCGCTTTCTTTTGAAAGGTTCGATGGGGCAATGAAATGCTGGCTATGGAGAGCATTACTACGAATACAATCATGCTCAGGCCCCGGCCTACTCTGCAGAGCCCATTTACAAAGAAGAATCTGCTCCCATCTACTCCGTGCCTACATATGTTCCTTCATCCTCATAAAAAGGGAGATCTCCTTCAAACCTCCTCAAATCAAAAACACAATCCCAGTGAAGAATCATTCTCACTTTATACACTCAGAAATATAACATAGACATTTGAAATAATAGATTAATATACTACATAAAAGAAAACTAAATGTCTTGGCTCTCTTTTAAAATGATAACCATTGTTTTCTTCCTACTCATTAAAGCAACCCCCTCCTTTAACCAGTTAATAAACAAACAAAAACAATCCCAGTGAATACAAGGTCTGTATAATAAGGTCTGGGCAATACCAAGGAGAATATAATTTATATTCTCCTTAGGGCAATACAAAAAAAACATGTAATCCTAGCAGTATAACTACTCAATGACGTCACTGGAGAACGAATATATATATTATATAATTATATTTATATATATATTAATTTATTTATTTATACACACATACAATATAGTAAATATTTATAGATAGATAGAGAGATTGATATATATATATATATCAATCTCTCTATCTATCTATAAATATATACTTATATTGAATGTGTGTATAAATAATATATAAATAAAGAAAAAATAAATATATATATATATATATATATATATATAGATATATATATAATCGTTCTCCAGTGACGTCATTGAGTAGTCACACTGCTACATGTTTGTTTTTATATTGCCCAGACCTTATTATACAGACCTTGGGTGAATATATATGCACAATTCTTCAGCTGTTGTTTGTTGACGTAAAATTATTCCAAAATGGCTACCTCGTTGATGGTTATATTATAAAGGCCTATATTATAACTGAATGAGCAATTGACTCAGGAGGGGAGAGGAATGTTGAAGCCAGCAACTGTTGAAATAAAGAAGGAAGGAGTTATGACACAGCCAACAAGCAATTTACAACGAACAGTAATTTTTAAGGATGTTATTGCGTCTCATGAATCATGTGTGGGTTTTTGCCTGCTAAATTGCACATATTTAGTTTGTTAACAAAGCCATTGAGCCAAAAATGTGCCTCATCGATGAAGATGAATTTACGGTAAAAATTTGGATCACTATAGAATTTTTCTTCACTTTGAAGTGGTCATGGGGGTTCAGTTTTATTATCAACTTGATCTTATCCAGGTGTAGGCCAACATTAGTCATTTCGAATTCACAAAGATGCCAAACAATTGAAAACTGCTCGATAGAAACAAATTTGGGTCTTGAATATATGCACTTGCAGAAGCAATATTTTTTTCACTTCTTGCATTGCTTTGGATATTATGTTGCGTGAATGTGAACTCAAAAAAATTCAACAAACATTGAAATGTAAATTTTGAATTACGTTTATCAAAAATTGGTTTGAACTATCTTAAAGATATAATCAAAGACTCACGCTTTTGTAATAAATTTAAAAAAAATGCAAACTCTGCTCGAGTGTATACTATTCCATGGTGAAACTCGTAACAGGACAACCACCCCCCAGACAATCACCCCCCGACTAGCACCCCCGACCATCACCCACCCTGGCATTTAACCCCGTGCCAATCACCTCCCGTTAGTAATATTTCTTATCTCTTAAAGTCCACTTATGAAGTTAACTATGTTTTCTAGCTATTAACAAAGGTGACGTCTCTGGTGAACCACTTTCTTGATCTCCTTTTCCGCTACTTGCGAAGACTAATGGGTACTTAGGTATTTTAAAAAAGCCACAGGAACACGTTTCCAGGTATGAACAAATGAATATAATAAATTGAGAATAAATTTATATGTCAACTTATTTGAATTGATGAGTTTTTGTTTTTCAAATAGTCACTTTCTCCAATGAGTCTTCGATTTAGGACAAGTGGTTCCTTGATGAAATCTTAGAAGATAGCTTAGGGCCTATATGAGATAAATAAGAGATGTTGAGTGATCTTGATAGGTTACAAACTGTATGATTGTCTAGTTGTACATAGATAGCCCAGATATGAGGTCTAAGACACGAAATTTGCAAAATTATACACGTTTAATTTACATATACAGATTCCAATTCTAAAGAACTCTGACTGTGTGTTAACCAGTGACGTCACTTTTGTTAATAGCTAGAAAACATAGTTAACTTCATAAGTGGACTTTAAGAGATAAGAAATATTGCTAACGGGGGGGTAAATGCCCAGGGGGTGATTGTCGGGGGTGCTAGTCCGGGGGGTGATTGTCTGGGGGGTGATTGCCCTAGAATCATATACATATATATATAAATCATCCTAAAGGCACACTAGCTTGCTCCCATCATTTTCTTTGTTAGATATTGTTCTCTTTTACTTTGAATGACCATATTGTGCATTTCCTTAGAGTTCTATTCATTTACTTTATAGACTCTGAATTATAACATACTTTATTTAATATGAAAACTATTATTCTGTGTAAATGAAAAAATATTGTTATGTTATGTCTCGTGATTACAAAAAACAAAACCACTGAGTGAAAAGTAAAAGTATCACTGTTTTATGTTTGAAAGTAGGGCTAATGGTTTTATGGTCGTCGTACTTTCGCTTTTTCTTCGCTTTTATTTTTTAAGTAAATTTATGACCCTTTGTTCTTACCAAGGAGAATATAAATAAGGTGAGGCAATGGGAATCGACGTAGGCAATTGCAGGGCGACAGCTGACTATTTTGTTGTGATGTCACAAGCCATCAAGATGCAATCGATAAAGATCCCATGCTTTTCAAAGACTGTTTAAACCACTTATCAATTTATATCCAAATTGGTCAAAAAAAATATTATTGCTTTTGTAAGAAAATTGACGGATTTGAGTCAATTTTCTTAATAATCTACTTCAACTAAAAAATGCTAGTGAAAACCTAACACATAGGCCAGATAACAAATTAGCGTAATGTTCCCCCTTTTTTGTATGTAAATATGTATAATTCTATTATTGTGATTTATTGATTTCTTCAAATAAATTAAAATCCTGATTGTAAAAATTATTTTTTTGTTTGAAATTATTATTTGCTAATTACTTAAAATAATGAATACTAATGATAATCATTTACAAAATAATTGTTTCATGCATTAAAACAATATTTTAATGAAATATTTTCAATTGAGATGTAAAGTTGAGACATAATTTCTTTATCATAGCACTAATAAGTAATGTTTTTATTGTAGCATTCGTGACGTCACAAAAATTTCTCTTTTGAACAAGAGCATAAGTCAGAGATCTCCTCTTTGACTCACCTTATTTATATTCTCCTTGGTTCTTACCATCCTTTCAAGGCGAAAAGGCTTAATAAGAACTTTGATATGAATCTTATACATTTTTACTTTTTTACTCTGTTATAAGATTTTTAATATTCATCGTCCATGAACAATGATGTAATGTGTATTGAACTAAAGGTTCTATTTCATTGTTGTGACATAGCTTCATTCAATGGATAAAATGACAGTACAATTTTTTTGATAGCATATGAGCAAACATAATCGGTTCATCCTTGAATCAGCTAGCACGCATATTCTAACGGAATAAATAATCAGCTTCCACATCAGGAGAAGGGGGTAGGAATTGAAAAAACACAGAATACCACACAAATTATCATGTTATATTTGTTAACAAATTGATGCAAACTTGATGGAATCACATAACCAATTGATCCTTGATCCTCAGCTAGCACACACATATTCAAACGGAATAAAGAATGATCTTCCTCATCAAGAGGATGGATGAATAAAAAAAACACAGAATAAGACATATTTATCTGGAATCGGTGAATGTAGTGAGGCCGGGTTTCCTGGAAAGAATCCCGAGTATAACTTCCCTTTTTTGTCCCGTCCAAATGCAGGGAATCTAAATCGATGGGATAGTCCACGAGGACGTCAATATCTGGAATGCACATTTTAGCATAGTCTCGAATGAAGGTTCCCCAGAGGGTGTTGATCCGCTCCGTGCCTTGGGGTACCTTTTTATCCGAACTGGGCTCGGGAGAGACCCCTCGTGAGACGGGCTCGGAGTGAGGAGAAGAGCCACCCAGACCCATGGCGGCGTCGGATATTTCCACTGGATTCTTGAGGGAGGAAACACGACGAAGGGTGATTGCCCGTTTGACTTCTTCCGCTGCAGCACTTCGTCGACCGCTGTTAAACTCATTGACGGATCGCTTGAAGAAGTTGGTGGCTGCCTCCGTGACGAACTGGTTCTTCTTAAACCTGGGGTCTGGACAGTAGAAATAGCTTCCCCAAATGGGTGAGCAGATGTCTTGGGAATGAGGGTGCTGGAAGTCAGGTGTATGCATCATCCTTCAGCAGCCAGTTCCTCTGACACTGCGATACAGTCCACAGTCGTGGTGAACTTCTTGGTGCAAGGATATCCTGGAGAACGTTGTCCCCGAAATAAAGAGACGTGGAAGGCTCCCACTCCGTGCAATACTCAAAGAACTCGTTCAGCGCTCTCCAGTTCCCCTGCGAATAGTATTCGCCCGTCTCCAAGTCCTCCCAACCACAAAATGACTCTATTTCCTTGGCCCCTTCCAGGCGCCAAAAGGGTCGCGTCTCTACAAAGAACGAGGGCTTGCGAGCAAAAAATATAACGATATCGAAGAGTTCCTTCCAGTCTTCTCCAAGGGCGTGGCTTGCCACATGACTAGCAAAGTCATAATGACTCCAGTGATCACATAAAGGAATTTCCCGTTTTGCCGAAGCATTTGAGCCAGTCTCGAAACTCAGGGCGTCTTTTCAGTATGTATTTGTCAGGGTTGGCCTTAACCTCCGGGAAGTAGCCTCCGCGGTCAGCCGCGAATTGTGTTCGAGTAAACATGTCCCTCAGGCCTTCCTGTATGTCTGGCCAAAAGCTGTATTCCTCCATTGGTTTTCCAGCGTTATTTATGAGATCTATAACCTCCACGATCCGTGCACAAAGCAGAGGTGCCGCGATGTCGAAATAATCCATGAAATTATGAAGCACTGGACTGAATTCGCACATGTTTTGAGGACCAAACTTGGGGGTAAAATAGAATAATAGTTACTATGAGAAACAGTTCTAGTGTCATTTGGAAGAAGGACTTACCTCCACCAAGTGAGAAGTGTATTCCTTTCCGACGTGTTTCCTTCGACATCGTCCGTAGAGTTCTCGATATCCGCGTTAGAGAGCTTCTTCATTCCATGACAAGCTGCTAGGATAAATCCATCCTGCGCCAAACGAAGGAGATTCCCCCTCTCACAGTCTAAAGTAAGACCCTTGCAAATAAATTCCTGTCGTGGTCAAAGGACCGCCTTCGAATTGCGGGGTCATAGCCTATGAAATAAGTACATAAACAAAGATTACTCATTCAAGCACTCTTCTACACATTCATGTCGTGTTAGAAAACGAGTATAAATCCTGACAACATATTTTAAGACTCAAATTGTAAGTATTTCGCTAATAGATAAACATCTCTCATAACTCCTCTTGTTGTACAATATGTCTCAACACAAGATGCAATTAAGGAAGGAAAAGAAAGAAGAGAAAAAAGGGGTTTCAATTATCAGCCCTTGAAAATTATACACACGAAAATATGAAAACAAATTAGTAGTTGTACATACATATGTTGCAAATCTCGAGGATGAAATATTGCTCATAAATGAAAGTAGACAAGAAAATAAATATGTCAAATAAATTGTGAAAGAAAATATCTTTTAGAAATGTTATATGCCATTTAGTAGGAACATATGCAATACCACCAACTTAAATAATATCATGCTCAATGGTTTTAATAAAGTTTTGGAAGACTCTCATTGATTGAGGATTAGGAATTATCGTATGTGTGTGTGTGTGTTACAGTTCGTATAGATGCAAACATCCTTTACAGTATGATTGAAATGAGTTTACAGCCCAATAAAGAACTTTATCATACAGAAAACAATTCAAAAGAGTATTTAAAAATCTACTGTTAAAGTATGTCTTGGGCCGACGTCTCAAATCGAGTGCTAGAGATCGAACTACTATTGATTTAGAACAATGGTCTCATGACATTTCATAAATATGTACATAAAGTGTTGGCAAAAAAGTACGATGGCTTCAATCTTTATAATTAATTGTTGATTAATATTGAATGTTTCTTGTCGGAGATGTAAAGCAAATAGAATTAATATATTCCCCCTGTTTCAAATCTTGATGAGCCATTAATTTGAGTTTGTATAAATATTCTTGAAAATTCCATTTTTTAAACCTGTACAAAATACTGTTTGAACATCATAATATCCTCCCTAAATCACCATTTCATAGTCCATTAGCAGTACCTTTCTTTGTGACAAGAAATCAGCCAGGAGATCATATTCGAGTCGAACCATGGGTCCGATGTTATATCGACAAAGCGTGTGGTCCAGATCGAATCCAATGCAGTCATAGTCATCCAGACAACAGGTTCTCTTGGATCCAGGCATTTCAAAGGGATTTTTACGGGTTTTTTTACGAGGACAACTCTCCTCATCCAATGGATGAGTTCATTTTTTATAAAAAATCCTTTTCGACTCCTTTTAACACAACAAACACATTTAGTCTCGTTTTTTTTTGTCGAGACTGGATCGAACACTCTATTGAATCAAAATATCAGAACATACGTGATGTTTGCTGCTCTCGTATGATGATGAGTACTGATTTTGTTGTTGTAGCTGCTACAACTTCTATAGGACCGCTTTTTAAGCCTGAGCCAAATGAGAAAGTCACACACACACACACATTATAAGAAATCGACCCCTTAGCAGAATGACCGCTTCTTTTAACCCCCAACTACTAATCATTCACTCACACTCTGTCTTACTCTAGAGAGAAAGGATGGGAATGTGTGTGTGTATGCATTAAATCAAACGATTCCGTTAAAAAAATCCTAATTATGCTCAGAAGGCAAAAAAAAATTCCTATCTCACATAAATGTCCAAAAATTATAAATGATTCTAAAGGAAGAAGAAGAAGTCACAATTCCTCGCTGACGCCGGAGAAAAATAAAATATATATATATATATATATATATATATATATATATATATATATATATATATATATATATATATTTATCTTGTTGTACTTCAACTCTCCAACAAGAAGAAGAAAAAAAAGACACGGCTCACTTAATCTTATATTGACTCATAAAATATATAATACATAAAAACTCCTTCAATTAGTGAAAATATATATATAATTAATTAATTACATTCAAATTGTTGTTAAATAAATATATTCAAATAACTAACTTGGTTTTTCCACGTGTAAGGGTGATTATCCGTCTATATAAATATTAAATATTCCCAATATGTAGTGTGATTGGTTGTTACAAACATAGCATAAACCCACACCATTGTTCATATTTTAAACTGCCTTGTCCTGTCCCTATGGATTTAAACTGCAGAATGTATTTTCTCCTTGCTAGTGCCAATCTGTGACGAGGATTCAAGCAATGCTGTGTTAAAGAAACCAGGCTTGTGGTGAATTTATTATATTAGTGCTGCTATGTCTTATTTTCTAATGCCATCAAATATAATAAAATTGCATTTTTACCTTCCAAGATATTTAACACCATCTGTTACAAAAAATACAAGGATTTTTTACTATATCTATATAATATTTTTGACATATTAATACATATAGATTGGGA
>CP045897.1:27121122-27188887 GCA_013387185.1 Caligus rogercresseyi
ATAAATAAACACGATAAAAGGAAAAAACATAGCACAGCGTAATATAACTTCATAATATACGTCATAAAATATTGTATTTGAATTCATTGAGAACTGTTGGGATAAGTTTTTTTTTTTATTTCTTTTCCTCCATATCTTAGGCTGCAACAACGTTTGCAATTTTGCGATACACTTGGAGGCTATGTCTAAAGACTATGGGTAAATTTGATTATATATATATATCTAATGCTTTTAGCCCTGCATCATACGAACGTGTCATGGAGCCAAAAATAAAGTATATCCCCTGTGATATAGTAATAATTTATTTTCTCTCTCTTCATCTATGTGGACTTTGAAGGGTTGATTAAAACAGATATCCTTTCATGCATATGGATTAACAATAATAATGAGACTTCAATAGGAGTCCCCTTTTTTATTATTTGATCATTATTATTATTATTATCAAATTAATAAATATATCTAACCAAGCTCCGCACACGCCTTTAAGACACGGCTTTCTCAATTCCATCCCCCTTCTCACACCGCCAAAGATTTTTACTCATCATTAAGAAAGAAAAACAAGAAGAAGAAAATCAAAAATTCCTTCTTGTCTAAGAAAAAGCTCCAGGTCCCTTATTCCATCAAGGACTTCTCTTCACATCAGAGCTCTCTGATGTGAAGATGACTCCTTCATTTATTCACTTTGATCCAGGAAGCTGTCGCTGGTAATGGATTCTTCTCCCCCACAACTTTTTTTAAATATATATATATATCCACCAATACTTAACCATCATTCAAACTATTTTTTATAGGGCCATAAAAAGAGGGGAAGTCCTACATTTCGGGGGTTCGTTCACTTATAATTCAGCATCAGGCAGTCATCATCATCAAGTAAGACGTAGTAGCAAGTGGAGTCAAGTCATGGGCAAGATTGGGGACTACGTGTCAGGACTCGGATCGGGGCGTATTTTCACGGAGCTCGAGAGTCTAGGAAGCTCATCTTTTAATCGTGGCCATCGCTCTACTCCTGGACAACATGCTACTCACAACAGTGGTAAGTCATCCATATTTTGTCATACTTAGAGGTATAGTTTATTTAGACTTTTTCCTTTTAATTCGTTATTTATATATGGTATATAGAAGGGACGTGGGATGAGTCACTGACGTCATCAGTGGATAGAAATTAAGAACTCTTATTACAGGCATCCCAACCTGCAAAAAAGTCATTCAGGGAGTATCCCGTGACCCCCCCCCCCCCCCCCCCCCGGCGTAAAAAAGGGGCCAAGGACATCATTTTTCAACACAGAACTTGACTTTACTTCAATTCTATATATCAAAATATGAAGACAATATAACAGTATCAGATGTTTTCATGAGGCACACACGCACACAGCCACACACGCACAGTCTGTCTCTAGGTCCCCTCTTTCTCTGTCGTGCGCGCGACTCGTGTACATAGATGCTCGCGCGGTTTGCTCGCTCGCTTGTGATTCTGGGAGATCTTAAGTAATTTGCGGGCATCAGGGAGTCGCTATCAATATGCGGGAGACTCCCGGACTTCCGGGAGACTTGGGATGTCTGTTTATTAGGGCTCTTATTTGTAAATCGGAGTAATGATTTGAGATCTCACCGCACGTGCCTGATATGTATATATTATGCACATAAAAAGCATACCTAAATATATATACTTGAAGACGAAAATGCATGATCATCATTGTTTTTAAATATTCCCGCGCTTTTCATCCATTTCCGGTCAACTTTTTATTCTTTTAAGCGGGAATAAATATTTCTTTCTTTTCTTTCTTTCTTTCTTTCTTTTTTTGATAAAGGGGAAAGGAAATCATCCTTTATTATATATTTTCTTTTCTTACTCATTCTGAGCATGACCCATTATCGCTTACATTGAATTAAATATACATACAATAAGTGGATAATGAGAGGAGGAAAAAGGGGGGTAATGTAAAGGAAGTTCCCTATTATGGAAAATTAGGTGCCTTTCCACACTTAACACCTTAAAAAGAAAGCAAGGCTTCTGGAAGCAACAAGTCACCACCCCCCCCCTCTCTCCTTCCCTCACTTTTGGACATAAGGAGGATAATGGTACTTAAATTATGGCCAAGGGTTTGAAAGACATGAACAGCAAGTGCCCCCTTTTTTGCTTTATGAATTAATTCTATGTATATAGCTTATATATATATATATATATATAGATAATATATATATATATATAGATATATATATATATATATATATATCGAGCTGCTGCACTACCAACTGTAAATCGGTATTCAGTACTACCGACGGTAGATTTCAAATATCGATTCAATATATTATCGGTATATATATATATTCGATATTCGGCAGAAACTACCAAATACCGTACCGATTGACAATGGTCCGGTATTTGTACTAAGTACTAAGGTAAAAGTGGAAGCGATCCCTTGTGTGAAGAACTTAAACTTTTCAAATAAATAACAACTACGTAGCTCCAATAGACCACTTATAGTATTATAGAGCAGACATAAATAATACATTCAATATATTCCCATGCTATGCATTGAATACTAGAGTACCTGAAAGTGCATTTAATATCGGACAATAAGAGACAGTAAATGAAAACAATTATATAGCCTTCCATTTCCTACAAAATCCTAGTACCTATGTAATTGATATAAGTTTAGTAAGTATTAAATTTGAATAATCTCTTATAAATTATAACAAATTAATGAACTTAATGTCCTTTGTTATAAATTGTGCGATATTAAATGCATATGAAAAGTCACAGAGCATATATAATAAAATTTCTCTCTCTTTCTTATCTACCGTACCGAAATATCGATCGATACTGTAGATATATAATAAAATCTACTGAATACTGATACGAACGGTAGAAGTTATATACCGAATACAGAACCGGCGTTAGATTTTTCTAGCGAATCCAAGCTCTATATTATATATATAATAACCGGTATTAGCTGTCTCCGGTCTTTAGCGGTTACTCGTCCACCCATATTGGTCCTCACAGAATAAAAAATAGTTAAATGCTTTCTATGTATAGTGGCCACTTGTCTCTAACGGCCACTTTTTGGGTTCCCTTAAGTGGCCCTTATAAACAGGTTTGGCTATAAGCAACAAAGAATATTACCCTTTTCATTTACACATGCTGAAATGTTCCTCTTCTAAGTTCATTTTATATTAAATTAATGTATATCTATTCCAGGGGTCTCTTCTTCTGAATCATGTTCGGGTATCTCATCCCATTGTATGTATATATTTAAGCTAGCGTCAGAATATTCCTATCGCTACTATTTCTCTTAGGTTTGTTTTGATATGACTGAGTGGACTCCTTGTTCACACACAGTATGACTAGGCCGATCCTTGTTCATCTTCATTTGAGACCTCAATATTCCAACTGATCATTGCAGAGTTCACTCTGAAAATTGAGTGTTTTTACTGACTCTGAAGCGGACCGAGGATCGTTCTAATCATTCGATGAGTGGAGAGGCAATAATACAACAACTTACACTATATATGATGTCTCGTTAAATATTAGCAAATATAAAGTATACATACAATATATAAGAGAGAGAATTAATAGACTCGTGTGTCTAAAGTTATTTTAAAAAGGCCATCCATTACGAAGGAGTGGCAATTAAAAATGGAACATATTACGTTAATAAGAGAATATGAAGAACTTTATTGTAAACTTATAATCCTTTTGTCTCCCTCAAAATACCAGAAAGACAGTATTTAAAAGAAAAAGATGGATACCACTCCCCAATCTTGTACAATGTGTTAGAATTAATGTTTGTTCAAGGGCTTATAAAATATATTATTTAAATGAACATACATAAATATTAAAGCAATTGAGGCAAAAGGACTTAAACAAGTGCATATTATTGTTTTTTGCATTATGGTCAAATGCATTCATCATTTCAACCCTCAAATGTCTGAACGAAGGTTTCCTTAAAAGTACAACAAGGCATATGTCTTCAAAGAATGAGAAATACTCAATAACAATAATAAATTTTCAAATTAACCTATCAACTCAAACCTGAGTAAGGACTCACCTGTCTATAGCGGTCTTCTGCCAATAGTGGACACCCAAATGTACCCCACAGAAAATTGTTTATATATATAATCTGTATATTACACCTTTTGGCATCCTTTGGGTTACATATAGTATAGACATAGTGCATATATGTAGACATGTTTGATTGTATACTGTCCAACAACAGAAAAACTTATCCCAAGGAGATATACATCACTATCATTTAAATTTAAAAACTTCATCTTCAATTTTTCTGTAGGATGTTTCTTTTTACCCTGACGTATGAATTAAGGGATTTGAATTAAATGCAACAATATGAGATGTGGCATCGAATATTCATGAAATAATATATATGTTAGTCCAAGGAATCTCACCATTCCAATATGGATCATTATAAAGTTGTGAACAAATTATTGGCTCCATATCAATGAATTTGTAAGTCTCCTATTGGAGCATTAATATCTTAATAACAAAAAATCATGAATTCTAGTTATAAGGAAAATATACATTGAATATGCATTTAGAAAAAGTAAACGTGGTCAAAGTGGTTTTTCATACCTATTTGTTCGATATAATTGCATCTGTGTATATATAAATAAAATTATGGCGATGTGTTTTGATGTTTCTCTGGCTTCTGCTCAGAATGTTTTTTTTTTACCATGACGAGTAAATTGATTAAATATAGTAAATTCCAATATATATTTTTTAATTGTCTTCCTCTTAGTTCCCATTATCCCGGAGTTCCTCTACGAGATCCGTCATAACACTCCTCCTCTCTTCCTCCCTCGTCACCCCCTCCTCCACTTAAAACCGTGGTGGACTATGACGTCTACTACGGTGGAGGAGATCCCAGCTTATTTGTGGAGGAAGTGAGGCCGGACGAGGAGGATGAGGGCTCTGGTGCTCACCCCCTCAATGATACCTTGGAAGGACTCAATCAAACAGAGCTCGAGGCTCGAGCAAGGGAGCAGAAGCATAAGGACCTCGTGGATGAGAACGTTGAGGTGGGAGTCATGTTTGCTTCCAAGGCCATGGTTCAGCTCATTGCTAATCCATTCGTGGGACCACTCACGAATCGGTGAGACGCGTTATAATAACCGAAAACAGTCACTGTTTATTTATTTGTTTTCTTTCAAAATGTATAGGATTGGCTATAGCATCCCCATGTTCACAGGCTTCGTCATCATGTTCTTTTCTACGATTGGTAAGTAAACCAAAAAAAACTAAACATGATTGTATTAACGTTTATAGCTTATAAAAAGTTCAAAAACTTTTTCTAATTAAAGTTAATATTTGCTTCTTCTACGAAAGTAATTCATCCTGGAAATTTCTATTTTTTATGATGGATTGACTATTCTACATTGTTTAGTTACTTTTATTTCAATTTATCAACAAAGGAGCAATTTAAGAAATACTGCTACTTTCTTATATATTGAGCAGTGTTTTAATATTGATGTTTGAATTATACATTTAGAGATCTAAATTTAAACTAGAATGTTTATTTACACATTTTGTTATGTATAACTACATAAGATGAACAAAGTGATTGAGGAAAGTAAAAAACCTTTTTAGAAAAAGTGAAAAACTTTTTTTTAAATTATTGATAGACACACAAGTTTCATCATTAAAAAACTTTTGTATAAAAAGTGTGTTGTCATTTTAATAGACAGGAAATGAACTAAAAGTTCTACACCATATGTCTTAAATATTATTATTTCCTCTGCATATGAATCATTTAAAATTCGTTATATGTAAAAATATTTAGCCTATTCTAAGAATTCCTTCATTAAAATTTTGCATAAAGAAATGTGTAGCAACAAAATTGGTCGTAAATTGCAATATAGAAATATTATATATTTATCTGCTTTTAATATATATCGTTGATTAATGTTTACCATCTTAAGTATATATATAATATAATTTTACACTGTATTTTATTTTTCATTTCTAGACGTAACACAAAAAGTATGGCTAAGCATTCAAGAATGATATCAATGGAGAATAGTACAAATGATCAGAAAACAACAATCTAAGAAGTCTATTTGTGATATTTGGCAAAACGAATTTACTTATTTTGGCATATAAAATTGACTCGTAAAATCAATAGGATATTGATTGTCTGTTCATTGGGCATTAATTCCAGGGAGTTATTAAGCATCTGATGCCTTTAGATTATCTATCAAATCTAGCGGACACTTTAAAAATGTTCAATCGGTGCGCAGACATATGCTCACATTATGAATAAAAAAATGCTCACATGTCACACAATCGTATTAGTTTATTGCAGGCTTGTGAACGGAACGCAAAATTGATCGGCATTCAGCTGAACGCACGTTCAATGAACGGAACGCAACTTTTTTCTGAACGCTGAACGTGAACGCAAAAAAAAGAGTTTGCGTTAAGCGTTCAATTTTTACAAACATTTCTTGGACTTTTTTCGGAAAAACGTCATCACTACGCAGTACTTTTTTCGGAAATTCTTTTCTAAAAAACACGTCATCACTACGCATTACTTTTTTTTGAAATTATTTTCTTAAAAAAAACGTCATCACTACGCAGTACTTTTTTGGGAAATTATTTTCTAAAAAAAACGTCATCACTACGCATTACTTTTTTTGGAAATTCTTTTCTTAAAAAAAAAACGTCATCACTACGCAGTACTTTTTTGGGAAATTATTTTTTAAATATTTGAACGCTGAACGCAAAAACATTGAACGGAACGCTAATTTTTTTGAACGCTGAACGGAACGCTGAACACAAAAAAAGCTGAACGCTCACAAGCCTGGTTTATTGACATTTAGTACTTCAATAATTATAGATTTATTGATAATTTAAATTGATAATACTATAAACTTAGCCTTGGATTGACATATGAGTTATCAGATATCAGGCCTGCAACCAGATGATCTCTGTTGAATGCACTGTAGACTTGTTCAAATATAACACTTTTCATTAAAAACATTCAAATAGACGCTTTTCTGGTTCTCCAAGGCTTAAATAATCGGCAAGAAAAATATTTTTAAATTTGGCCCCCCGGAATGCCTGCCGCATGGGCCATTTAGGGCGGCGCCGATGGAAATTGAGTTTTATGATGATTTAGTTGTCGAATGAGATTTGTAGAAAAACTTATTCAAAACGGGTATGGCAAACAAAACATATTTTATTAAAAAAATCCATTTGTTTATTTAAATTTCAAGTTTATTGAATAACCTACTACATATGTAGAAACGTATGTTGTAAGAGAGCTTTGCATATACGTCGTATTACATATATTTCAACATTGGAAAGGAAGAAAAATTATTTTCAAAATAAATTTGTACTTATTCTTACAATAATTATTACCTTTATAAAAATGCAAAATCAGAAAATCATGTATTTGAATGTTTTTAATGAAAGTGTTAAATTTGAACAAGTCTAGTGCACTGCCACTGGAACCAGCTGTTTTAGGTTATCTTCTTGACATATGTAGATGCATCCATCTAGACAAAGCTTGTCCCCAACTCCGTTGCTCTTGATTACATTCATGATTGTCTGAGCAAGCATGATTTACAAGTGAGCATTTGTCATGGAATCCTTGAATAAATTACTTTATAATTATTTCCCTATGTACTAAATATTCATTATTTGATTGATCTTTTTTCAGTATTTGCCTTCAGTCGAAGTTACACCATCCTCTTCTTTGCACGGGCACTCCAAGGGATCGGATCATCCTGCTCCAGCGTCTCAGGGATGGGAATGCTCGCAGAGCGATTCCCGGACGACAAAGAGCGAGGGAACGCCATGGGCATTGCTCTTGGAGGTCTGGCCCTTGGGGTTCTCATTGGGCCACCCTTTGGGGGTCTTATGTATCAGTTTGTGGGGAAAACAGCGCCCTTCTTGGTCCTTGCCATTCTAGCCCTTTTTGATGGTTGTCTCCAACTCCTTGTCCTTCAACCTGCCGTCACAAGAACCGATGAGGAAGCACCGAGTCTCAAGGCTCTTGTCATGGATCCATACATCATAGTTGCCGCAGGTAAGGGAAATAAAAAAAGCGAGTTGAAATTGGTCAATACAAGCATAAGATAATTTATAATACGTTGGCAAAAAATATACTTTTTAATCCCTCTATGTTATGAATAGGAAGGTAAAAATACAAATTGGCAAATAATAAGAAAAAACAATCATTGGCATTTACTTAATCTGGGATGAATAAATAGGTACCAATGACAATATTGTGTATATCAACTAAACTTTTTATTTATTCAGGGTACGACTTTAGTAAATAAATAACGTGTTTTATGAATATAACTTTTTTTAACTTTCTACATGATATACAAAACGAAATGACAAGCATTATAACACAAAAGGGACTTTATGAATAAACAAGCAGGCCGTCATAAATAATAACTTTATGAGACGTCTTCTTAATCATACATATTTTGGACAATCTTTTAAACCCATAGAGATCAAAGATATTCCTTTAATCTGTATTTTTGTATCCAACATAAACAAAGTACTACGTCATCGTAAGCTGATCATAGAGATAGAATCTCTATGATCAGCTTACGATGACGTAGATCAAATTACTTTGTTTATTTTGAACACACAGAATACAGCTGAACGACGATGTTTCTCTGCTATTGAAGGGAATCAGCTCTCTATATCTTTATATCTCTATGACCGTAACGCTCTGCACTATCGCACTCTCTTCATAAACGCGCTCAAGTCAATTGTTCCTTCAATTTCTATATTTGTCAACCAGCAAGACTAAAAATGGGCAAAAATGTAAAGTAAAAGTAAGTATAAAATACAAAACATGCCCAAAACAACGAAATTGCAAAATATGCCAAAACCTAGTGAAAGTTAAATATTCAAATCATGCTAATAAAAGTGTTTTGGTTTCAAAATATATTCTCTTATTTTGCGGCCACGCCCTAATTATTGCATTATACATTAAATAAGTTTATTAAACCGAGGATCTTATCCGATAAAGTATACGATAAAACTAGAAAATTGCAAAAAATACATTTTCTTTCAAATTATCTCGAATACCTTACATTCATCAAATCGAGAATAAGACGACATCAACGTTTTTTATTTAATTAAGAATATGTTTTATTAAGTCATTTTATATTACCTATGGTTTTATCTTTAGACAGTAATTTGAATTATAATGTTCATTTATGTTTTGTTTTTAACGTAACTGTCTTCAGATTGTGTTTTTTATTCTCCTACTTTCTAGTGTATTGTTATTTTTTTACACTCTATGGATTTGTAGCTAATAAATAAACATCTTAACCAATATATATATATATATATATAATATATATAATAACAAAATATTTGCAATTGATTCCATAAAAGGAAAGGGGTGCGAAGCCGTGCGTGTTAAGGCGTGTTCAACTCTCAATGTTGGGGGCGCAGGTTCGAATCCCGAGAGGGGATGGTCATTTTTGGTCTACCTCATTGATAAGATCCTAGGTTCGATAGACTAGTTTGCATGCTATAATGCTTATTTATATCCAGTCGGATAAAAACAATTCTATCGAACCATATTGGCAAAAAAAAGTTAAACAATTGACGAGCATACCTTTATTTTATTTTTATTTTTAGGAGCAATCACATTTGCCAACATGGGGATCGCCATGCTGGAGCCCTCTCTTCCCATCTTCATGATGGATCGAATGAACTCCCAAAGTGGGAGGTTGGAGCCGCCTTTCTCCCTGCTTCTATTTCATACTTGATTGGAACAAATCTCTTTGGCCCACTTGGACACCGGATGGGCCGATGGAAAGCCTCATTCGTGGGACTCATCATCATTGGAATGGCTCTCTTCCTGGTAATGTATATTTTCTCTCTTGGCGAAGAAATAGATATATTAACATTTTCAAATAGTTTGTCATATAATATGAGAGGCAGAAGGTTACTCACTCAACTTGGCTGTGATGACAAATAAAGGCGTCACAACCTCCTTGAGTGAGTGACCTTCCCTCTGATTCCTTCTGCGTAAATGACTTACTATATAAATATATAAAATTGTACAAGTCTTAGTTAGCGTTTGGGCATCATTTGTTTTACCTATTTTAACAAATACAATCGCATATTTGTGACTCATTCGTATATTCAATGTATTATATATATATATGGACTTTACCTATAACAATTTTTTCGTTTACGTGTCTATCTCTGATATATCGTTAGTGATAAAATACTTCATAAACTTCAATTGATTGAAACAAGCGACTACACTACAGGCAATTGTATCTAGGTTGATAATTCTCAAGTTGAAAACTCTGACACTATTATATACAGAGATGGATCAAAAGACGATAAAGACAACACAGTAGCGGGATGGGCAATCACTAGAGGTGATATATCCTTTTATCAATGTTATATATCTCCTAATATGAAGCATCAGTTTTCCAAGCTGAGGTAATTGCCATCACATAATCTGTAAAAGCTTTACAAGTCATCAAAGAACGTGATTATTTGGTCGGATTCTTTATCGGTAATTGCCGCTATTCTAAATCCCTTTACGAAAAGTGCCACAGTTAAGATATGTAAATATGTAATAAACATCGCTAAATCCAAATTAAACATACATCTTCAGACATTTCAGGTAGCGAATTTGCGGACTTCCTTGCAAAGAAAGGAATGCAAAGTAAAAACCGCTTATGTGTTGGAGCACCACCAAGCTACATAAAGAAAGTGATAGATGGCTTATTCTATGAAGTTTGGTGCAACAGATACAAGATGATCTTGGAATGAAACATACTCATGGTATGTTGAATATTCCAAAACAAAAGGTTGTCGAACTTTCATGTCCCAATATAAAAATACTTGTTCAAGCCTACACAGGCCATGGACCATTTTTGACTCATCTGAGCAAGTGGAAAAACACCAAATGCCATTTGCAGCATATGCATGGAAGAGTCCCAAAGCGCTGACCACCTCAACAAATGCCCATCCATCTCATATGAGAGATACCATGCCATGCAAGAAGAGGATGAAGATCTTCGTATTTTTAAATTCATTAAATGTAAAAAGATGCTTCAAATTAATTATTCTAATTTTAGTTTAATTGGATAATAACCAGATTATAAAATAATAACTATAATATAATACTGAATATTCATTTTTTGCTTTTGTAACACATATACCCCTTTGTGTGGTCGTGTTCTTTTGCTGTTTGTATGTATTTGCTATTATAAATGTATATTTGTAATGTTTGTATAAACAAGCCATAAATACTTCTCTAACTAATTATATATATATATATATATATATATATAGATAGTGAAGTATTTATGGCTTAGTATATATAATTTGTATATATTTATATTATATGTATATAATATATATATATAGTTAGTGAAGTTTTTTTTCGGTTAAAAACATTTTATTCGGTAAGCTGCAAAATTTCAACAGTGTAAAATAAAATACACTAAAATTATATACAGAAACAGAGTAAAACTATTTAGGGCAGTATTTATGGCTGTTTTACAATAGTATATATATATAATTTTGTATATATTCATATATATATTATATATATAGGTATATATATATACAATATCCGCCATTTCTATATTCCCCAGGTACCTTATGCCACAGTTCCTGGGCATTTGGTAATACCCATGGGAGCCATAGGCTTTGGCATTGGTATGGTTGACTCTTCAATGATGCCGGAGCTCGGTTTTTTGGTTGATATTCGCCACTCCTCTGTTTATGGCGGAGTCTATGCCATCGGGGACGTTGCCTTTTGTCTCGGATATGCTGTGGGTAAGAATCCCCATAGAAGGGTTTACTATCGCGCGTAAATTTGTCGTGTACCTTTTTATAGCCGTTTTTTTTGTCGTGGGTCTTCAAAGTAAAAAAATAAATAGCGCGGAAAATGTTTCACTACAATAAAGCTTTGCGACAAAAATACCCACGAGAAAAAAGAGCGACGTAAATGCTTCACTATGAAAAAGCTTCTTGACAAAAATGCCCACGACAAAAAGAAGAAGGAGGAAATTGACTGACTATAAAGAGCAAGCGAGGCAAATACCCACGGCAAAAAAAACGGCTATAAAAAGATCCACGACGAATTTACGCGCAATAAAATTACTGGACACCCCCAAAGAAGGCCAATCAAAGATATTATTAAACATTCCATTAACATTTATTTCCTTGTTTCCTTTTAGGTCCCGCGCTTAGTGGAAGCATTGTGAGGACTATGGATTCAAGGCCATGTTATTTGGGATTGGACTCATCTGTTTCATTTACGGACCCTTTCTCTTTCTTCTTCGAGATCCACCCCACCGGACCGAACAAGAAAAGTGGGAATCAACGGTAATGTCTTGTTGTTAGAATTAGTAATAAAATGCTCGATAATTACTTTCGGTCTGATGTATAATGATGAAATTCCAACTTTATTTATAACTAAAGCGTTAAAGTAAATTAGCGCATGCTAGGAAAAAGTAAACAAAAAAAAATTGGCCAAAATTTGGTTACTTTCTTTAACGTTAGATGTCGGTAGTCCATGAAATTACGTCATAATCCTATTTAAAACCGGCTTAAAGGGATTAAGTTGATGATTTGAAATATATCAAATCACTACAACATTGTGCGAGATTCCGAATATAAATAATAAAAGGACTTTGTTATAATTTTCAAAGAGCTCTAGCATCAAAGCGCCCCTTAACGGATTAAAGAAGAACTAAAATTTTGGCCAATTCCTTTTGGAAAAAAGGAAGATTTGTTATGTTATGCATGACCTACTTTACTTTAACGCTTTATTTATAACAAAGGGAATTAAATATGTTTTATAAAGTACTATGACGTCAAGGCATATTGAAATACCCGGTATGAGAGCTGACTACAAGCTTGTCGAACTATCGCCATTAAAATAACTGTTGTTTAATTATTATCAATAAAACATACCTTGATTTCTAACCTCGTTATGACCCTAAATCAATGTCAATGCCTGAAAATCCTAGAAGGAAAGAAAGTAATAAGAAATGAAGGAAAACAGTGTAAAAATAGATTTCGAAGTAGCTCATAGTCATAATTACCCCATACAAAAACACCGTTGTCATTTTTATTTAAAAATAATGCAATTCTATCGAACCATATAGGCAAAAAAATTATGCTATAATGCTTATTTGTATCCTGTCGGATGCAATTCCATCGAACCATATAGGCAAAAAAAATAATAATAAGTGTATAATATGCACCCCCTTAACCTTCTATTGTTTCGGGTCAAAATTGACCCGTTTTCTAGTTTTATGTGTAAAAATTTCCATTTGCTTTTTTGCTCTGGAATGAGCTTCATCTAATCCTCAGACAACACCCGATAGAATGCAGAAATATCATTTTTCATACCATTAGTAAATATAAAGGTCTCCAAAAAAAAAAAGTTACATATGTGTTGTTACGGGTCAAAAATGACCCGGCAGAGAAATCTGGCTGTTTTATGCATCACCTAAAAGCTATGGGTTGCTCTGAGGATCAATGTGCCCAATATGCCCAGGTTATGGCCCACAAACACACCCACACACAAACAGGCTTCTTTCACATGCACAGACAGCCCATATATAAAGCGCATTCATGCACACACACACATTTTACACGAATGGTAATTTTAAAACACGTGTCTGTGAGCCACTAAAGAAATTTCCCACATGGTTCCATTTATATGATGTATACTAAGCCAACAATGACTTGAAAAACATATTGGAAGAAAACTGTTGATTTACAGCATTTTAAGCATTTTCAAATCACGGGTCAAAATTGACCGCGAACACCACAGGTGTAAAGAGCTTTCTAACACAATATAAGGTTAAACAATAAATTGACCTTTAGTTTTTTATATTAGAGATAAAATTGCCAACATACAATATATATTGGAGAATTTTATTCCTTTTAAAAAGAAAAAGGAAACAAAATATATTATTTTGTTTCTTGTTGGCTGTACTTCCGCAATTCTGCTAATACATTATTACTCTCTGCAATTTTCAGAAAATTTTGCATACCTATTCAGCTCAAATAGTTGTATTTAGAAATAAAATATTGACAGTGTTCGGAGGGCACAATAATTTGTTTATTATTATATATATTATATATTATATATATATATATCTAACAGATATATATATATATATATAATATATTGGGGATATTTTCTCAATCACCTATGTTTAGCAAATTTAGTTGTTGTGATGACTTCTCACACAGGCTGCCAACTGCATTCCTGGAAGAGTATTAATAAGCCACCTATTAAAGAAAAGGAAAAGAAGAGAGAAAGAAGAGGAAAGAGTGATGAACGTCACAAATCAACTGTCGAACGTTATCCTATTTGTTTCCCTATAATCAACTGATTATTCCTATCTTAAAATATTCCTAGATTTATTTAAATATACATAACTCAATCCTTTATTGATGTATAAGTTAATGAAAATAAGAACAATGCTCAAGTTAAAAGGGCTCGAGAAATGAACAACAATAGGGATAACATTCGATAGTTGATTGTGACGTCAATCACTCTTTCCTCTTCTTCCTCTCTTTCTTTTTTCCTTTTCTTTAATAGTTTTGCTATATTAATACTCTTCCATGAATGCAGTTGGCAGCTTGTGTGAGACGTCATCACAACAACCTAAATTTGTAAACATAGTTGATTTGAGAAAAATATCCCCTATATATATATATATATATATATATATAATAATATATATATATAACGATTGTCATTTGTTGGACCGACAAATAAACGTTAAGTTCTAAATGCTTACTGTGTTTTCTAATATTCGTGTGTGTATACATATTTATTAATTTACTGTATTTAAGGAAGAGCATATTTTATGACCCCTTAAGAAAGAAAAGGAGTTTATTTATGAAACGGATGCATTTTTAATAAATTTACAAATATATTTTTTTAATCCCGGATATGTAATAAAATTATTTTTTAAGCAAATATTGCCCTAATTTGCCGATACCAGTAGTTTGACAAATGTACCATATATCGGTTGACCTCTAGCCAGTAGTACTTATCTATCGAAAATGAACATGTAGCTCATGATCTAATCAATTACTTGTGATTATTATTTTCTTGTATCAGTATAACTTTATCTTTACTAATCATGCCTTTTCTCTTAATTCTCCCCTTTAGCAACTGATGTGTGGAGAGTCAAAAACCACTGTCAAGTACGCAAACTTTGACGATGAGCTCATAGGGGCCAAGATCGAGGTCAGCGGAGGAAACTTCCCTCAGAGGTTCAAAAATAAGTGAGCCATAAAACTCACTCACGAATAAAAATATTTTTTGTCTTCATCTTTATTCTTCTTCTCCCTCCTCCTCCTCTAAATGTTACTTGTTCCATAATTATTATTATTATACTCTATTCATAAATTACTTTGTTCATAAGGATTATTTTAAACGACATATATAATAGCAGCAACAATTTATTAAATATTAATTATTATTTTACTAATCCTTAGAAACATCCCCTTAAGCACCTTTTTGTCTCTTTGAATGGATCCATTTTGAAAGCAACAAGCTAAAGGAATCCATCATCGTCACCACCCTTTTATTTGTTACCATTATAATAAATATTAAGCAAGTTTCTCTTTTTATATAAAAAAAACCTTCAAACACACTATACCTAGTCAACATTCAATATATTAATACTAACTTATTATTATTATGTATATACTACATATATAAAACATATATACTTATACCTAACATATTTACATATCCCTCAATCTCTACCAGAACCAATAGAAAAAATTTGTACATTTCGTCTCTTTTCTCTTATCCTAAATATCGGGTCTCTGTACAAAATAATTAAATCACAAGAAATAATTTGATTTATTCACAAAAAACAAATAAAATCCATAAGATTCCTCTTTTGGCTTTCAGTGTGTCAACAAAGCTTTCAAAATTAATAATTATCCCCCTTAAAATACAAAAAATACATCATTTGCCCAGATAGAGACAATTAACATCCTAGCTAATAATGACCTATGGTCGCAGTTTCTGCGACAGAGATTATTAAAAAGAACCCCCCCCCCCCTTTAATGTATATTTTAATGTCCTTAAGCGTTATAATTTTGGTGAAAGAAAACCTTCGTCTCAGATTGATCTTTATAAAGTAAGATTACCATTTTCTTCTCTTCTAAATGTTTTTTCTTCTTCTTAGTACTTAAGATACATATATATATATTCAAGTTACATAAAATATACTTTAACATGAGCTACGGATTTAATGACTTCTAACTAGCATAAAGTACTTTCTTTAAATATTAATAAAAACTAAGGCCATCTTTTTAATAATGTCTTTTGTGTTAATTGTATGTATAATACCTTTATGATTCTATTTGTCCCCTTTACTATAATTATTATTGTTATAATATTTTTTCTTTGTATCAATTCGCGTACTCGGATATTATTATTATTATTATTATTTTATTTGTAGTCTTTTTTCAGTTTTCTTTTAAATCATTGGTGGGAAAAATTGTGTTAACAGAACAACTTCATTTTTGAAATATCATGTGCATTTAAATCGTTGCCTTATTGCCTTGAGGGGCTTTAACGTCTTATGTTTGTCCTGTAGAGTAGTAGTAGTATTAGTTGTCCTCTAAAGTAGTTACCCTTGGAACAAAATTACTTCTGGATGTGAGAAAAGTCAAGATAATAATAATAATAAATTTTATAATAGTGAAGGAAAAAGATGGGAATTTGTTTTTTGGGGATCATGTACACGTATTTTTAGGGTATTTCAGTATCATAATATTATGATTATCACAACGGGTCTTTTTTCTATAAAAATTGGTTGGTGGAAAGAAAGGACTATTGATATTTTTAAATATTTGAAATTATGAAATAGGAGGGAATACCAAAGTGGGACTTTTTTCTAACACATTATATATATATATATATTATATATATCAGGAAACGACCGGGTACTCGGCTGTTTTTTGAGCGTCCCGGCACTGTGTCCCAGTTTTTAAGACACCGGGCTTCAATATTTTCTTTCGTTTGTCATTAATATTTTTTTTTAGAAAATAATTTCCAACAAAAAGTGAGGACGTTTTTCTAGAAAGGAATTTTCGAAATATTATTTTCTATAAAAAAAACGTAATCACTTTTTCTGAGAAACCTTTTTTTGGAGATTATTTTCTAAAAAACGTCGTCACCACTTTTTTTGAGATTCTTTTCTAATAAAAACGTCATCACTTTTAAGGGGAAAGTCTTTTCTAAAAAAAACGTCGTCACTTCAGAATGTCGAAGGGACAAAAATATATATTAAGTCCCGGCCCAGCTTGAAAAATTTAAGTCCTGTCCCGGGTCCCGGCGAAAAAAGGTGTCCCGGTCGTTTCCTGATTGATATATATATATATACATATATAAATATATGTATATATATATATATATATATATATATATATATATATATATATATATCCTATAAATAGAAAACGCATAGAGTTAAATCTGGAGAGCGTGTCGGCAATTGGAGATCGCCTCTGAGAGAAATGAGGCGGTCGGGGAAATGTTGTCGCGACAAAGGCATTGAGTCTCGTATTGTGTGTGCTGTGGCTCCATCTTGATGAAAACCCACGTCCCTAACGTTCATATTTTTTAGTCTTGGAAGAAACAATTCTTCGATTGTGTTTCTGTATCCATAATTGTGCGTTCGTTTACCTTTAAAAAACTGACCAATTATTCCCATTACCGACATAGCAATGAAAGGCACGCTCTCCAAATTTGACCCCATACGATTTATTTTTATGGGATTTGTGTCGTTCGACCAAGGAGCAATGCACACCTCAATAACAACATTCTCGACGTCATTGCCAATATATCGATTTATAATTTGCATTTAGTGGACACTAATTTCTAAAAGCGAGTTAATCATTTTATGAGCAATGGTGGACGCCATTTATCATTGTTATTTTCAAGACTCCATAAAAATGGGATATTGTATTCTCAAATAGAATAAGATATAAAAACAATAACTGAAGTTCCTTTGTTTTTTTGACTCTTTACTTTTATTGGCTAGAAAATAAGTTTATCTAGCGTACCCTGTTTAAGGTGTGCAAGTTGTTTTATATGTGCCATGTTATAATATATATCTGGTGCATTGTTTTCTTGCATGATGCGTGACTCTGCATAATTTCTTGAAATGTATGATAATTGAGTTGGGCTAAGTAATAATTTGATAACTCGAAGCAATTCATCTACGCGCCAAATTATCGGAAGAAAAATCTACAAATTCAAAATACATCAAGTAATCGTCACAATGGCCAGTGGTCATATTATTTTTTAATTTTTTTAATGGGAAATCACTGGACACAACAGACAGACTTTGTGAAGAAGATGAGGAAACAGCGGCGGCTGCACAAGAAAGAGAGCTATCCTTTGGAGCACCAACTGACAAAAAATACAACCTTTTATGTAAATATAAATTATTTAATAATAAAGCTACTTCTCTCTTCGCTAGACCTCCACCGCCTGATACCAGATTATGTTATGGTTGGTCTGGCTATTTCTAGGAGTAAAATAAACAACTGAATAATAAAGGGTTTTTTCCTATTTGGTTTCAATAGAATGAGCATTAAAAATAGTTAAAGCCAGTTGGCCAAGAAAAGAAAAACTGCCAATGGGATTGAGATAAATACATTCGTATTCTTATTATTATTTCACCAAGGATTAGAACCAGGAAACGACCGGGTAGCTTTTTTTCGCCGGACGCCGGGCCTTTAATTTATAGTTATATATGTACGGTGACACAGATAATTATGCAACATATCAAAATAATATTGCTTTTATAAATTCGTTAGTCCATTGAAAAGTTAGTCTACATGCTTGCTAACATCATTTGAAGGCTGTTATGAGCATCAAAAGTTGAGTGGAAGCCGTTCTAAAAAAAACTTGCCCTGCAGCTGAGTACAACATCTACCTCCTACAATCTATAAAGAGAGAAATACCGGGTGTCCGGTAAGTCTTGGCTGATTTCTAACTTCCAACTTCATTCAAATCTACAAGGACTAAAAGTAGAGATACAGAGAAATGTTTTTAATATAAAAAAAACTTTGCTTGTTTATAATCTATATGTTTTAACAATTTGGTCTTTAGCTTCCATGACAGCCACACACGGGGACGGAGGAGGAGCAGGTGTTCCTGATGTAGGTGGGTCAGTCTTGGCCTAGGCCTTGGTGATGCTGGCCTTGAGAGCTTTGGTACTGCTGTGGCGTTTTTTGCAAGCCTGTTTCTCAATGTGTGCCCGGATGCTGAAATCCAAGGGTTTCAGTTCAGGGGAGGGGGGGCCAGAAGTCCTTGGGGCAGAATTCCACATTCTACTTCAACTACTTTTGGGTAGGGTTGCCAACTCTCAGGGGAAAAAATAAGGGACACCTCATTTGTGGGCGGCGCAAAAAAATATGAAGCGGGGTTCAGGGGGGTAATTTCCTGCATTTTGACCAATTTTGGGGCAAATAATGTAAGGAGACATTTTCCACAGCTTACACAATTTATTTTGAACACAAAACACAACAATTACAAGATAATGGACCACGGAACACAAAGTGGTTGTGCATTTTTTCTTCATTCTTTATTTCTTAATGTTGCTGCTGCAATCATCTCATTGCTTCCATTTGTATTTCTTTTGGCTTCTTGGTGCAGCTAGAAGCCTTTTATTCTTTAGGGCAGCAGAGTAGAGTAGCTGGGCGATTTTCGATTTCGATTTTAATCGCGATGTAATTTTTTTCTACGATTGAAAATGACCGTTCGATGTGAAAAAAATGAAAAAAAAGAAAAAAAGCTCACGAAGTTGGGCGGACATGCACGAGGATCTGCGTGCGAACCAGGCTAATAAGCTGATGCCTTCAAAAAAAATCATCAAAGTTTTCACAGACACGGGGATAACCAATTATATCTAACAGCGCCGCACGTAACCAATCAGTTGGAAGAGAGCCACGTCAAGTTTGAGTTGCGCACACCACAACATAAACACACGTGTAGAAGCAGCAGTGCAAACGCAAAAGCCGTGGTGAAGTTTACAGCCAGTCAAACCAAACCAAACCAGTCAAACTAATTTTAAGACTATAAAAAATGAGCGAGAACTCTGTTGCCGGGGTTGTGAGCACTACTACTTATTGCACTACTTTTTTTTCATAGCAGCACAAGTTAAATTCACTTTTTTGTTCTGTTTTTGAAAGCTGCTACAATTTTCACTAAAGGTATATATAGGTTACTGGTATTTTTTGTTTGTTTTTAATGACCTGCTAGGCTCTAGTTTGACAAAAGATTGTACAACCATTTTGTTTTGTTCTGTGAAACATGAATAGTCTGTGAGCTATTTTTGTTATGTAATGCTGTTTTTACCATAAAATAAAAAATAGTTTTTTGTTCATATCGTGATATAAAATCGAAATCGAAAATTTTTTGGGGAAAAAATCGAAATCTAACTTTTTCTCATATCGCCCCACCTACTGCAGAGTAGAACTTTGAGCAAGGCATGCCATAGTTGAGGCTGACAATGAGCTCTGCCTTGATGAGTGCAGTGGAACATTTGTTCCTCACATCGGACCATTTAGCATTCATGAGAGAAAAGATCCCTCTCCACAAATCCAGTAATACGGGACAAATTGCGTCCCGTTACAAATCAATACGGAACCCGTACTTTGTTTCCAAATACGGGATGATTCCGTATTTCAAGGGACCGTTGGCAACCCTACTTTTGGGTGTTCTTGCTGTGAGTGTGCGGTGCCCCATCCTGTCTCTGAAACCTCAAAAAAGTCATCAAGGTACGGTCAAGACTTCCGGACACCCGATATTTGTTTTCTGCCATTTCTATATAATAGGAAATCATGTAAAAAGGGATCATAATAATCCCACTTTTAAGTATCAATTATATACTCTTATTTAGAGGGCGTTATGATCGATGTGCCCGGTGATTTTTAGACGCTGGGCAGCTCAAAAACAGCCGGGCACCGGGACGACTGGGTTGTAAGTCATTTCCTGATTAGAAGATATGTCAAGGATAAAACTATGCAAACAATGTATAGAATTAGAATCTTGTTTTGATCAAATAAGTTACTCATATCCGAGGTCCATCTCTTGAAAAATAATGTAAAATTACAATCTTCTGCTTCTATACTAAGCTAATCCAGCCATATTATTATTATTAGTAATCGTATTTTTTTAATATCAAGGTGACTCGAATTGTCTTAATAAAATTCCTGTTCAAATTTTGATGCAATTTTTGAAACTTGAAAATTTACGAGGAATGGATGTTGCAAATGCAGAGAAATACATTGAGGCAAATATTATTTGGAGTTGGAGGTCGTGATAATTCCTCAAGATTGAAGCAATACCCTTCTTTCTGACAAGGCTTTAATAGATTAACGACATATCCTCCTCTGCAAGCATCAGAGCTGAGGCCAAATATTTTTTCTGCTGCGGCTAGGTTCGTCGCTTGGAGACCTCAAAATTCCTTCTGTCTTTCGTGATCGTGGACACTAGCCGCCGATGAAATCTGACCTTCCCTTCCCGGTCCCTGTTTTATAATGACGCCATAAGAGGCCTTTACAGAAATTTAGAAACTACAAATAGACTTATTAAATTTCCCGTGTTTTTTCGTTTACTTTTGTCATTGCCGGTTTTCTATGCTTTTAATTGATATATATATTTAAGTTTGTTCAGATTGTAGGATACTAAAAATTGAAACTATAATGATGAATAATGTATTTTTTACGCCTTAGCATCTAATTATATACCATATACTTTGGTTATTGTATATATTCCAAGAACTGTGAAATAAAAAAAATCCTGTTGTGATATACGACGTATTTCTTCATCTTTTATTCAATTTCTGTTCATAATAAGAGACAATGAACAGCAGTTATTTATATTTTGAATAACTTTATTTTTGTGTTAATTCATGTTGTGTTTTCTGCAAATTTTATTTTTAAATGTATAAGTTTATAATTAATATGATTTTATTATATTCAATCCAGCTCTTTCACCATTTAAAAGCGTATACAACGAATACACAAGTTATTAATGTACCTTCCGGTTTTATGTGGAGTATTTGAACAAGTCTTTGCAATGACTCAACATATTTAGCGCAATCACCTACAATTTTTTGCGTCCCTGTTCCAGACTTGAATCAGTGCCTTTCCAAGATTGTACAATCCATAAAATGAAGACAACTCATACATAGGAGCCATACATTATCTAAATGAGATTGAGATCCGGGTAGCTCCCGGACTTTTTATGTACTTCCATTGCATATTATAAAATTATTTATTATTTTTGTTGAGGGGCACAACAGTCGTAATAATAAAAAAATAATGTCCGTCTAGATACATCCTTGCCAAATTTAGATTAATTGTCAAGAGTTCCTTATATATATCTTAGTGAATAACCCCTGATAAAACACACTATATAAGCATCATAATACAATTATATTGGCACAACATTAAAATCAGGGCAATAGCAATGGTAAAAATAGATAAATAATGTTGATTTCAATTCATTTGCTATAAGATGTAGACATTAAAGCGTGTGGCTTTCATACAAAAAGCAATACAAGGTTCCATTTGTTAGCCCTATGCTATGTAAACTGAATTACTTATAGCTAGATAAATGATTTTATTAACCACCAAATTAATCAAAGTAACGGCGAGATTCTTTAGTTATGTCTATTTATTAACTGATTACTACATGGCTGTCCAGCCGTTTTTTCTAACGTGCTCTATAATGCAGTAGGCATAACTTAATTAAATATATATGATGTATAGAGTAAGTAAGGGATGTTCCTTCAGGGTTCTGGGCACTTGTAGGCATATTTGTTGGGTGCAGTGTAGAACTTGAGAGGTCCAAGCTCATAGCCGATGTAGATCGAGGCAGCCAAACTAAGGATTCCCGCAAGGAGCATTTTGGTGTACTTGGCGTTCTTCCGGTCGTAGTCCTCCTTCCAGCAGCCTGAGGGAACCATGTACTCGTCCATAGAGGCACGCTTCCAGTTGGAAACACCGTTGTAGTTACGGGAGGGAACAGTCCGAAGGATGCCCTTCAGATTCACAATGCGCACAGCTCGGTTCAACATCTTGAATTGTTCTCTGCGAGTAATTAAAAATATATTACTATTATTTTATGTTAAATAACGGCCTCAGATAATCTTACCCAACTACCCAAGGAATGGACGACTATTCGTGAATAATAGGAAGGACACAGCTGACTACCATAATAATAAATGAATCACGAAACCTTGAAATGACGTCACATACCGTGTGTCACTAAATATAAGGCAAATGACTCCTCTCCAATAAAAAAAAGGACTCCTGCTGCAGTTATTGCTTAAGAGCCGTTGTCTATTATTAATATTGATAAAATATACATCGAGACAGAAGTAGAGAAGCATATTTAATATGGATGACGTCATAGGTTTAAAGATCCTAGGGATTTAAATGGGTCCTTTAAGCCCTTTAATGAGCCCTATTGGAGAGTTGATGCATGATAACAGGCTATTACTTGTCTTTTAATTCAATAAATGTGTAATTGATTACATGGAAGCGCCTTATATTACAACATATTAGGTATGAATGTATAGAAAATAAGCCATTGACGACACAATTTGATTTAGTTATATGTATATATACTCCCTATGCTTTTTTTTCATTCTGACAAATTTACTGTACAACTCTTCCTAATTAATAAGTTATTTAAAATATATATTTTTAATCCTCGACATTTATGCTATTTTGGATTATTATTTTTTTAAGCAAATTCAAATCTTGTCGCTGGGAAACTTCTTGATTATGAATTTGTTTCCTTTTTAAATCCGCTTTATATCAATTTCATAATAATCTCGTTTGCATTTATCCATCCCCAATACATTTGGTTAAATAATGATTCAAATCATCTATTCAGTCTTAGTTTTAAAGGAACTGAAAGGATTTTTATTATAACCCATTTTATGAAGAAGAAAAAATAGTCGGCTGATGTCAAGGATCCACCCATTGAAAAAATATAGTGAGAAATATTATTCAAAAATATGTCTATTAAAGGGAGTTCGATAGCCGTGCGTGTTAAAGCGTGTCCAACTCTCAATGTTGAGGGCGCAGGTTTGAATCCCGAGAGGGGATGGTGATTTTTGGTCTACCTCATTGATAAGATCCTAGGTTCGATAGACTAATTATAATGCTATAATGCTTATTTATATCCAATCGGATGCAATTCTATCAAACCATATAGGCAAAAAAATTTTTTTGTTTGTTATAAAGTTTGCATTAAGATCACGAATCAGCTGTTTCATATTGCAAATATAAAAGTATGTCTTTCATTTTCAAAATATATGTAGTCCAATATATTTCAAACTAGTCATATATTTATTTAAATTTATCCCATCCAGAGCAAATAGATATTTTGAAAAATCATATCAAATAATTCGATTAATTTTATATATTATGTTTAAAAAAATTGTCTTCCAAAGTATTAAAATTTGTGCAGCAAAATGATAAAATAAATGTTATATATTCTTATACATATATATTAATTAAAACATAATAATGCTTGGTTTTGTATATTCCATTCAGTATATTTATTACAATAATAAAGTGAATGGCTTTTGAACTCACAAAAAGTTTGTTAAATATTATATTATTCAGTAGCTTATAGCTTTCAGACATGGAGTATCATGCTGACGTACGTAACAACGAATGATTGTAATGCTGTATCCTTATTGATTTAATATTTTGATACTTACATTATTCCCTTTTTCTTATTGTCTAATATATTTATGAAATAATGTTAAATTATAAGTAGTTACAAAACAATAACTTAAAAAGACAACTTGCAAAATTCTTTTATCCATGATCATATTTTATATAATTCCTTTTCTATAAAAAGACTGACTTTTATTTACGTAATAAATGAAGATGCAAAAAATGCATACTAACTTAACCCTAAAGGTACATTTATTGTCAATAAAAGTTATGGCTTAAAGTTGATATTCTGTGGTCTGTAAGTATATTATAATGCACTATATATTTATATAAAATAATATATTAACAAATATCCATTAGACTATCTCCTTATTCCCCTTATGGAACTGTTTACTGATACAAATATACATCATTTGCTAAGTGTTACGTGCAGGGTTACAGCATTATAATGTGTGTGTGTGCGTGTGTATATATACAAGAGCTTCGTATTCAATTCAGTTTATAATTGTCACAATTGTAACTGTTTACTCGCATTCTGCGTTTGATGGAGACTGATCTTAAGTGCCCTTTTTCTGGATTGACAAAGCTTTTGAAATCGGCAAAATTGAGAAAGCATGTAGGAAATCACACCTGAATCTTCAGTCGGAACTATTTTTATATAGTTATATATCAGTACACATGCGCGGTGATCTTACAACAACTGACAAAAGTCAACACAAAGTCTATGGTTGGTAGGAATGATGTAGTTTTTCACTTTGATTAGTCCCTAGGAAGAACAAAATATCCTTATTATAGAAAAAGTATTGAGCCCTGAAATGTTATTTACAAGAATCCTAGATTGCGGCGGCACCCATCGGAGTCTCTTATCATCAGGTAACAGCACATGACAAATAATAAACCGAAGATAGATAAATAAGTGTAGGAGTTAACTAAATTTTTCATACAATTATTTTATTCCTCTCTCATGTCATTGGACATAAAGGCTCTAAAGTTAAATGAATAAGCATCGAAGATGATGTCCGAAGCCAAGTTGCCATCCTCTGGTTTAATACCTTGTAAAACAGAGTCCTCCTCTTCGTGCCCCACGGTGACAGTTGGGGATTCGGATGACAACAAATCCTCTTCCACGGAAGGTCCAGACTCTCCGGATCACTCCTCAAGTGCGAGTCCAATACCGCCCAGCATGATACCTCCATCCCCTCACCACTCTTCCTCCGCATCATCATCATCGGACTTTCAACCCTTGTTTTCAGTTACATTCACAGACCACATCACCAAAAACGGAGACACCATCAAATACCGCCTCAACGTCACACGAATCCGGGACTCCGAGATCATCACTATGGATAGAGAATATGAAGACTTCCAGTTCCTCCATCACGGCATCACCTCAGCCCATGGAATCATTCAAGGCATCGTCTTTCCTCCTCTCCCTCCCAGACCAGCCACAGATCCTCACTCCGCAGAGGCACGAGCCAAGCTACAGATCGGCTCTGGTAACCGAATTCTTCGAGGGGACGACTTCCGCCGTGATTGTCGACTATTTGAAAAGTATTTCTACATGATGCTCTCACATCCGACTCTAGGGGCCACAGAGGCTCTAAAAGACTTCCTCGAAAGCCCTCAACCTCCCATTCGTGCCAAGATCAAGCGAGGTCTATTCAGCTCCATGCTGCATAACTTGGACTATAGGAAGTCAATGGGAGGACCTCCTGATCTGGATGAGGCGTTTCAAAAGGAGAGAGACATGCTTGCAAAGTACAGTGCGAACATGAAGAAGACCCGCGATACCTATCACGAACTTATCAATTGCCGCCTACGTCTCACTAATCAACTATCCAACCTAGCATCCATTAATCGCCTCAGCATTGGCGGAGAAAATAGGTCCGTGGGCGTGAATGGGGAGCTTAATCGCCTCAATTCAAACTCTCCACTTATCACACGGAGGAGGCTACACAGATTGAGTCTCTTGTAGGCTCTGAAGACAACACCCTGGGCGTATATCTGGATCTTTACTCCAATTACTCGGACTCTGTGAATGACATGCTACTCAAAAGAACTAGCCTCATGACGGAGTTTGATAACGCATCTAAGGCATTGGCCAAGGCTAAGTTGTCTAAGATTGGCTCTGCTAAAGTAGCCAAGGATACGCTGGAGGCTCGCTACAACGAATGCTCCAAGCTTGCGGCCGTGGAACTGAAGAGGTTTCATCAAAGACGCATAGTAGAAATGAAAGAAGCTATTTTATATTATACTGAGGGGCAATTCAAGGCTGCTAAGGAGGCATCTGGAGGTCTTGCTAGGACAATTGAGGACTTTAAGAGGTCATCTTTAGGCCCGGAGGAGTCTCCTTTGGCCAAGGATGGAGGAGAAAGTGTGGGGGAGGTCATCGATCTGCTTTCGTGATTTATTTTTTTCTTTGTTATGAATAGTCAAATATTTCCCTTACATATATTTTTTTTAAATTGTTAATGCTAATTGATTTATTGAATAAATTAATCATGATTAGTTGTACATGTTGTTGTTGTATTTTTTACTCTGCTAGATTGGAATTTCTAATAAACAGTGTGTCATCCAAATTGGTCCATCGAATCTAGGAAGGCATTTTTTATGCGAAATATTTTTAAACCATTAAAAGAGACAGAATTAATAATTTAACCGATTTAAAATGAAAATATGTGCTTATCTTCATTAAGAACCTTAGTTGTACAATTTCATTGCAAAAAGAATTGAAGATACCTTGTCCGTGCCGTGAAATATACATTTCTTATCGAAAGTTGATTTATTAATGTAAAGTATAGCCAAATAAATTTATTCTTCTGGGTTTTAGAAGAAATAAAAGCTTTGTGATATTTACAAAATTTATTTTTCAGTGTTTTTTTAAGGGAGTCTGTTAAATATTAAAGTCGGGTTAAGGCTTTGTGATTCAAAGAAGTTGAATATCTACGCTTGACATTGAAAGTCGAGCACGCAAATTAAAGAAATTTTTCTTTCAAAACTGGTTGCATATGTACGACAATCGTGTTTTGGAAAAAAAGTTTTGAAAGCAATGTTTAATACTTAAAATGTAAAATTCATAGTTCAATATTAAACTACATTGAGAAAAAAAAAGAAATATAAAAGTTATGAAGCCTTATTATGAACAAGACAAGCTGCTCCAGGACTTTTGTTAGATGGCCATTTCTTAGACGGACACTTCTTGGACAGGGACATTTTCTAGACACCTAATAAAAATATACACACAAACATTTTTGATTACAACTATCAAATATTATTGTTGCAAACCTGCGGCCAATGAGTCCTCGTGTTCATCCGGAAACGATTATGGTCTATGGGGCAACAAAACCTCTGCCCATGGGTCACACACAATCATTTTGGGGTTACAAAACACCAACCAGCAGGCCCAAGAGTCACGCTTTTGAGAAATGTGACCTATTGGGATTATAAATCCTTGCCAATGGATCTCAAAAAATTGTGTATATATTTTGTATGGGTGTCTCAGAAATGGCTGTTTAACAAAAGCCCTTTCTCAGGCAAGCTTCTCTGTTGGCAATATTTATATATTTATCAGTTTCAGTAGGAGTTGCATCGAACCTAATTATTTTATATTTTAGACCGTAGATTAGTAAGACCGACCACAGAATAAGTTGTGTGTGATATAAGCAGCCTTACCAATTGTGGAAATCGATTTATGCTTGTATTACATCTTTTTAATATTTATCAATATAATCCTTATCTATCCCAGATACCACAGCCATATCGTTACGGGGTTTTTTCATAAAATTCAACAGAAAAAAAACAATAATCTTTACTAATACAATTATAATTAACGTTTTTTATAGTTTTATAGAAAATAATATTAATCTATACTAATAAAATTATAATTCCGTTCGTTCGTTTCCCTAAACGATTCATGGGATCTTGACGAAATTTTGAGTGAAAATTTTCAGGCTTAGGGAGTGTTTTAGTGGTGGTGACACCTCTCGGAATTTTCATTATTGCCATGTTTATTTGATTCGCTAAAACGTTTTGCAATTTCTTAAAATTGCCATGCTAGAATTGGACCAAATTTTCTGCGGATGACTTTGAAGTGTTCAGGTGACTGGTTTGGACCCCTTGATGACTTCCAGAAAATTCGTTTTCCACATGTTTATTACATATATACAAAACTGTTTTCAACGATTTCTAACATTATTCTTGATGGCCCACATTACAACTTACCAAAGATACTTCGCCAGACACACAAAATAAGTATGATTATCAAGAAATAATTTCTAGAAATGGTTGTTTTTATGAGTGGTTGACTAATACAAGGTCAATTATATAATATTACGTAATGATAATAAGTAGAGCGTGTACTTAAAGAACATTATTTTTGTTTATGAATGTATGACAATGAGGGGAGAAACTAGTATAACAATATGAAACACGAAAAGAAAAAGTGTCCTTCCCTATTCTTATTTAAATATAAAGCGTAGTAATAAAAAATTAACTAAAAAAAGATATCAGAGAGGAGAAGAAAGAAAAAACATAGAGGACCAGATTCTTGAAAGAAGAAAAAAAGTAAATTAAAAGTACACGAAATGATGAAACACAAACAATGTTTATATGTTGCACTACTAAACGTATGATGATGAGCTCTTCTTTCACTTATAAAGTAAAGGAATAAGCGAATATGAAACTAAAAAGATATATGCACTGAAAATCACGACTAGGGGATGGTTTTTTTCACTTCTTCGTTTAAAAGGGTTGAGTTTATCGTGGCGTTACGAATTTCCCACTGTCTCTTTTGGGCCTCGTCTTGAAGTCGTCCAAACATTTCTCCCCCAGGGATACCTCTTCCAGCCAGGTGGACAAGTCTGCTACGCTGGCAGCCGCTAGATTGTAGACTTCCTCATCTGTGTTCCTCGATGACTTGATGAGGGATTGAGCCACGGATCTCCCTGATAAATAAGCTCCATGTCCCGTGGAATAGAAAGAGGGGTGACAATGCTCACCAGCAAAGCCAACGACCGGCTGAAAAAAAATATAACAGAATATAAATTTGTTGAACTGATAATGTTATTTATTGACATGAAACCGAGTGACTACAGGAATGCTTGAATAATGAATAAAAAGAATAATAAATTTATCAGATAGGAGGGTCATCAATTCATACATAATTTAAATAAAGTCTTATGTCTGTTTTAGGCATTTTGTCACATCATATATGCCAATAAATGGATCTTAGCTCGGACACAATAAAATATCCAATAAATATACATATAAAATACACTAAGACAGCACTTAAATAGTAATAATTTCGGAAGATGAATACATATTTGTTGTCTAGTATTTTATATTCAACGTTCATGATCCCAATTTTTGATATATTCCTTTCATTTTGTCTTTGGATTCAACAGTCTCTTTAATTTGAATGCAATCTAAACTAGAGAACTCAGAGAGTGTAAACCTCCGCCGATCCCCACCAAATGAATCACTTGGTCTTTTTGTCATTTGCCAATAGATGTCGCTGTGCTGTGCTCTCCTCTTTGAGAGCACAGCACAGCGACATCTATTGTAGAGTAGGCTAACTTGAAATATTTATTAGTATTTAGCTCATTTTGCATCTTAAAGAAGCACCCAGAGATGCCAAAATTTAATCACTTGTTCCTTTTGGCATTTCAAAACAACTCCACAAAGTTTCATCCGAATCCGTTCCGCACTTTTTGAGTTATCCTGCTGACAAACAAACCAACAAACCAACGCCAGTGAAAACAATACCTCCTTCGGCGGAGGTAACTAACAAACATCATAACAATAAAAAAAACTTAAGATATTTATATATATATATATAAATATATGAGAAAAGGTAACTGAATTAGTTTCTTGTGAAGAAACAGCTTTTTCAATGTTGCAGAATGTCATAGAGCCATTTACAGAGGCTTTTAATGATGATAAATTTAAATAACAATGCTACTTCTAAGGAGAGCAACCCGATACTTCGAAACATATTCTTTGGTCTTGTAGGAAACACTTCAAGACGCATCGAGAAACAACGGAGATCATCCAGAGCCACTGAAGGATTACCACTTCCCAGAACGATTTCATATCCTTCTACGAGGCAGGCCGACAAAATCAACGCCATTAGTACAAACAACACACAAAAAGACAGTTTTAAAACACACACAAAAACATTTAAAATAATTATATGATAAACATTATAGATAGCTAAAAACATATATGTACAAAGTAATGATTGTTTTTGATGCATTTTATTTTTTAGTTAGCTAAATTTAAAATTATAGTTATTATACCTACGTCTACTAATGAAATATTAAAATAGGTAAAATATATATCTTTGTACAAAAATAGAAAATAAATGCTCATAGCCGGTGAGCTATCATTATTATGAATAAATGATTCACTAACTTTTATTCTCAAGAAGCTTAAGAACAGATACAACAGGGCACACAAGTGGGCATTGATTAAACCATGTAACTGGAAGACAGAATATGACACATATTATTACCTCCGCCGAAGGAGGTATTGTTTTCGCTGGTGTTGGTTTTGTTGGTTGATTTGTTTGTTTGTCAGCAGGATAACTCAAAAAGTGCGGAACGGATTCGGATGAAACTTTGTGGAGTTGTTGGAATGCCAAAAGGAACAAGTGATTGAATTTTGGCATCTCTGAGTGCTTCTTTAAGATGCAAATGAGCTAAATACTAATGAATATTTCAAGTTAGCCTACTCTGCCAATAGATGTCGCTGTGCTGTGCTCTCAAAGAGGAGAGCACAGCACAGCGACATCTATTGGCAAATGACAAAAAGACCAAGTGATTCATTTGGTGGGGATCGGTGGAGGTTTGCACTCTCTGAGTCCTCTAGTTGTTCTCTGTATAAAAGGCACAGCATGGATAAGAGATATTCAAATATCAAAATAATGAAATCTTTAAAAAGACTGCTCTATCAGACAACCTGTTGGTTGCTATGGCAAAACATGTGATTCCTTAAGTTTACTGTTTACGTCCTTCAAGATTGATGACTTTAAAATGCATCATAGCTTAAGAGAAAAAGGGCTCATATTATTTTAAACATTGCTTTAAAGAGTCCCTAGGGATAAATTTAGATGGAAAATAATGCACATTCTTGTTGTTTTGTTTAGTTCCCTGTCATTCAATGGAAATCATATGCATATAAATAAGTAATCATCCAATCTAAGATCAATGACCTATAATATTATTATTTCCTAAACTTTAACCTATAATATTTTTCAAATACACTTTTTATGATATTCTGACTGCTTCATTTGTACTTTATAATAAGGTAAATACTAAGATTGTTTAAGATATTGAAGGCCTTAAAACGAAAATAAATTTTAAGCTGAGATGCTAATGTATGCTACTATTAATACAATTTTCTTTTTCATTTAATTTTATGTTTTAATTTTGCATTTTTAATCTATTATATTTATGCCACAAAGACCTCGCACTTAGAAGGAACAACGCTGAGCATTCTTCTTAACCTTATATGAACAAGAGTTTGAAAAAACATATATTTTTGGTTTAATATTAATGTTTCTTTGATATTTCTTTTCAAAAATACATCAAAAAGGATATCTATTGATATTCTAACATCAACTTTTGATAGGAAGTTCTTACTTAAGAGCCATAATACCCTTCAATACTTTGTTTGATATGAACCTTTAAAAAAATTGTAACTTTACAACTTCTTACAGGACTTAAAAGTTCCTTGTAGTAAAAACAGTAGGTCATTCAACAAATATATCTTTATTTTAATAATATTAATAATATCCTGGGATAAATAAATCGAGATGAATTACAAAACCTGTTCATTAAGAAACCCTTTGATTTATTGAGGGGATTTTTTTAAGTAAATAAAGTTATATATATATAACTTTTTATTTTCAGTGTAGCGGGTTGACCTGCTCACTAACTGTAGGTCAACCAACCACTCCTTATGTCACACCTCAGCAGGTTCTTAATCTTAAGTACTCTTGCCTGCAGCTGGCAAGGGTCAAATAAATACACTCTTACACAACAACTTCTGGAGTCGTCACATCTCCTCCTTTGCGCTACATCCGCATGACTTACAATAGAAAATGACAAATATACTAACAAAAAGAGATTTACTCGACTCAATCAGATATTTATTGAGACAACCTTTTTGTGATTATATTTACCTTTTACTCTAGTACATCATGAGAAAATAAAAAGTTATATACATGATGCAGACCTTTTATTAACTGAAAAGAAGCACCCCATAAAGGTTTTGTAGATACATATTTTGTTATTGATTCCGATTTATTTATCCCAGAAACTTGACTTCTTACCACTTTTTTATGATTGTGCTTTTGATAAAGAGATTCTGCCAGCTTTTCGATGTCCTTTTGTGTTCCACCGACTCCAATGGCAGAATAGGATCCTCGAGAGTAAGGCTGACTATTCCAAGCCGTGCTAATAAGAAGACACAGTTACGTAAGAGAAAGCTGAACTAAACAATAATTTAAAGCACTCACAATACGCAAGACTTGGGATTGGGCACGTAAGGGTCCGCCAGGAACTTCCGCAGTATGGACGTACAGGTCTCAGCGATTTGAGTAATGCTCAGGGACTCCATATACACAGCCTCCTCTCCCGAAATCCAACAAACAAGAAGGGTCTCAGAAGTCTTACAGAAAGAGTAAATCTTCCGAAACCACCGATCCTTCATGGGGACATTTTCTGGGTTAAGTACACGATTCCATAGAATGATGATTTCAGAGATATCCGGACTCAAAAAGGGACGCTCAAATTCTAGATATATTTTGTTCACGACCCCAAAGGCCATTTTCTTGAAGCTGGATTTTTTCTCTTGGGGAAGTGGGGGTTGGAAGAGGGTTTCCGAGGAAGGGTGACGGAGAACACCCAGGGGTATGGTGCAAATGACGTGATCCGAGTAGAAGACCTTTCCATTTTCGCACTCCACTTTAACGTTGGGAATGCCGGACTTGTTGGATGGGCTGGGACAGACGGAGCTTTGCATTGAGGACTCTGCCGTCGCGTTGTTAGTCGTTGGAGGGCTTACGGGGGGCTCAGAGGTGGATTTGTGGGCGGAGCGAACTGTTTTGACTGAACAGTCGCTGGAGTTTCCGTCAGAGTCCTCGAGTGCCTCCATTTCTGAGCGATAGTTCCAATGGATGTGTTTGACGGGATGGGCCTTGAGTATGCATGAGGGGGGAATGGGCTTGATGATGGGGGAGAGGAGGCTGGAGTATCCGTGGGGAATGGTGATGTTCCCTCCCGGTAACTCCGTGTAGCTCCCGATACTTATCAAGTCAACTTCCTTCATATTATTACAACCTGCATCCGAAAAAAGTACATGAAAAGTATTCAAATTTGTGAGATGATAATTAAAAATACAACAATATATAAATCCAATTTTTAACTGTGGATCCTTCAACATTACAGCTTCAGCCTTTCTAGTTTACCCAATAGTCTACAAATTTCATAACTAAACCATATAAACATAATAGCATACAAATTCAATACTTTAACTACAGTTGTTTCAACAGTAAAGCTCAAGAGTGTGTCTCTTTACGTTCCGAAATCATGGACCACTACCACAAACAGCAAAATATTTCAGGATAACAAACTGTGGCCATCTTTTTCTTGATAGGTGAAAATAAAATAAGAGTTAATATTGATAAAAAGCAGCTGGTATTATAAGAATATAAATCATAGTTTTAACCATAACTATTTCAACCGTAGTGCTTTAAACTTTTTAGATTCCCTAATCATTGACAACTAATATAAATAATTAAACGTTGCTCATCACAATTCAATCATATCTTAAGGTTGATTATATACATAGTTTTTATAATATCCTTTATTTACATTATAATTAGGCATTTGGTTTTGTTTGTAAGGGACTTATTTAATTGCATTTACAAGATAAACGTAATGTGCGGCAAACAAAAGATCGGGGGAAAAAATTACAATTATTCATTTAAAAGACAATTTTGTAATGTATAATTAATCTATAAATAACATTACTCTGTTTCCATTCGTTTAGGCTACATTTGTAAATATCGAACTGTAGATTATTTGTGCAGGATTTGCACGATCATTAGCAATATGATCTGACTCATCAAGAGCCAGTCAACAACTCACCCGTGATGCAACACTCTCGTTGGAGCAAATAATCAAAGACGAGTCGACGAAGATGTCGTTGCTGCTGTGGGAATTTCTGAAGGTAAATGGATATTTCCAGCTCAATGTGATCTCCGACGGAGCTAACACCTTCCGGGGGTCGGTACTTGCAAAGAAAATACTCTTCACAGCGCTTGAAAAACCAAAAATAGGCCTCGTAGGTTTCCTAGAAATAACGTAACGAAACAATGAAGTATATTGAATGTGGATAACATTGAAATATATTTCCTCTGGTTTATTCATGGCAGAATGAAGTATAAAAATTAATAACAAATGATTAGATATGGTAATTTGATTCTAAGATAATACCCCTTCACTATTATTATTTTAAGTCAATATGCTTTGTAGTAAATCGTACAACTTGAAATTAGATAGAAATACAAAGTGACAGCAAAAAAAATAAGGTTTTTGACATTAAATAAGTAGAATTGGACATTCTGGTACGCCGAATTTTAATTTCCTTTACTTTAGAGTAAAGCCTAAAACTGGTTAAAATGAATTAGTATATGATTTGATATTTATTCTGCAGATTTATTAATATTCATTATTATGCAATTGTTATATTTATTTAGTCTGTTAAATTGTAAAAAAAGGAATAAAACGAATACTATTTTTTTTTGCCTATATGGTTCGAGACAGAATTGTATCTGACTGAATATTAATAAGCATTAAAACTAGTCTATCGAACCTAGGATCATATCAACGAGGTAGACCAAAAATGATCATCCCCTCTCGGAACTATTTGAACCTGCGCCCCCAACATTGAGAGTTGACCACGACTATCGCACTCCCTATTTGTTATTGTTTTAAAAGAATATTCCATTTTCATCATCAAAAACAAAAAAATCTCCTTAATCAAGACTTGTTCAAGTTAAAAATGAAAATCAAGCCAATAAATATGGCAATTTTAAATCCGACAAGAGGAGTTGACCCATTTATGAAAACTGATTCCTTTAACATAAGAAATATATACTAATATTCAAGTGTATATTTAATTTACGGATATAAAACTTGATATCCGTATTTGTAATACTAGCTATTATGATATCCTATATAAAATCCCTTTGTCTACATTCTTCGAATAAAATATGAATAATAGGAACACCAAATTATGAAAATACGTCATTTAACAAATAATATTTAAAGACTTCTCTCTTCGTTTCTTTCCAATTACCTGAAGGATCGAAAATGGTAGCCTCCGCCCATCTTCTGTGGTGGCAGCTACATTATGTGCCTTAGGAGGCTCTGGCGTGAGCTCAACAAGGCCATTTGAGGCCGCAAGCTCGTAGAGCGGATTCCCTAGAACCCCATGGATCCAATTTGCTCCGAGCTCCGTCTTTGTTCCTCCGATGTGGACAGTAATGATGCGTCCTCCGAGTCGATTCCGGGCCTCAAGGAGCTTGAGGCTCCGTACACCTTGCTTGACGAGCTCATTGGCTGCGGAGAGGCCAGAGATCCCTCCGCCAATGATGAGATACTTGCAATAGTTCTCCTGTCTCTCCTCACCATCAGCTCCCGAGCCTTCCTCCTCCTCTAGCCGGCATGAATAACTGTTGTCATTCACAGCCATCGGGAACCCTTTCGGATGTCCTCAAGTTTCACTTCTTTGATGTTTTGTACTGCTATGGAAAGTCAAGGAGGGGAAAGAGTGCAAGGCTTGGATTCAAGAAAAAAATATATGTATGCACGCTTAGCGACACCTGGCGAATAAACAACGCCTTAAAACATCATAGATCAAGATCCAAGGAGTAGGAAAGCATTAAATTCATGACGTCAGGGGCTTATGAAAAGGTTACTTAATCTATAATCTTGATCAATAATAATGCTAGTTTATAAGAAAATTGACAAACAATCATGGTACATTTTGGCTTAGATATTGTAAAAATTTGAGGGGGATTTTTGGACCGATTAATGGTAATTAAAGTGCAATAATTTTTTGAACTAGTGGTAATTCAATTCGGGGGAAATCATTTACATACAGACGTTGTATGTTTTGGAGATCTCAAAATTCTTGACAAAAATTATTTATGGATCTATCTTTATTTTCGAAAAATCTGATTGATTTAAATCATGGATACGCCACATATGATACAGTAGCAGATTTCAATTTTAAAAAAATCAGCATACGAAAAATATATAGCTGATAATACGGATATAACGAATATCAATCAATAGTCTGGTTCTGCCCAAAATAAATTATAAAAATTATTTACGATAATAGTTATTTTCTCTCATGATTCAATTTAAAAATAGTTGCGCGTTGTTTATTTAAAATTGATGCAGACACGTAAGCCATTGACGTCACACTATTAATTATTTTATACATTCCTACTCCTTGGACTTAGTTTCATATGAACTGTTAAATGCTGAAGTTTCCTTGCTTTTATTGACATACGATTATGGTAATTCCGATCGGCACAACAGAGTAATCACTTATGATGAAAGTTTAAAAATAGTTCACTAAGTAAAACTCATTAAATGTCACATTAGAATAATTTTGCATATCTGTATTTGTAAGTCTATTAAACTTATCATAAAGTACCTTTATCTATTATACTCACTCGTATTTTTACCTCCGCCGAAGGAGGTATTGTTTTCACTGGCGTTGGTTTGTTGGTTGGTTGGTTTGTCAGCAGGATAACTCAAAAAGTACGGAACGGATTCGGATGAAACTTTGTGGAGTTGTTGGAAATGCCAAAGGAACAAGTGATTATATTTTGGCATCTCTGAGTGCAGAATTAAGATGCAAAATGAACTAAATACTAATAAATATTTCAAGTTAGCCTACTCTGCCAATAGATGTCGCTGTGCTGTGGAATCGGGTGCCGAAAGCGTCTTGCTCTTGGAATTTCCCGTCGAGGGGAACCCTCCCCCGTCCCTCTACGCCGCCCCAGTCGTGAAAAATCCGCCTCGGAAGGCTCATAAGGACCCCGTGACGGCGGAGGTTTGCACCCTCTGAGTGTATATATGACTCTAGTTTCTATAGTAACTTTCAAAAAATCAAACTTTATAATTAAATTTTAAATAAAACATTAACATTATAAACTGTAGGGAGGAAATTTGTAGGGGTCTCTTAAGATATTGTGAAAAAATAAATTTGTATTAATAAAAAAAACCATTAAGTAAAGATACAATATACAAAGGATAGCAATTATGTCAATAGTTTTTTTATTGTTCTATCGACTATTTCTTTAAAATTTGGGGGTATGGGGATTCTTTCTGTTCGCAATTTGTATATAAAGAACATGATAAGATTAACTTCTTCCTGATGCAGACCGGTATAAAAAAAAAATTAACATTTTTTGTTTTTTATTCAATTTAACGTAGTGCCTTCAAAAGATTCAACTAATAATCTTGTACAAAACAAGTATATCAAAAATCGTTTTGATATACTTGTTCATACGTTGTACCTTTTGGATGAATAATACAAGAATCTAAAAGGTTTTTTTTGGAATAAATAAACGGTGGAAATCAATTAGACGATATCTATCTATCTATCTATCTATCTATCTATCTATCTATCTATCTATCTATCTATCTATCTATCTATCTATCTATCTATCTATCTATCTATCTATCTATCTATCTATCTATCTATCTATCTATCTATCTATCTATCTATCTATCTATCTATCTATCTATCTACTATCTATCTATCTATCTATCTATCTATCTATCTATCTATCTATCTATCTATCTATCTATCTATCTATCTATCTATCTATCTATCTATCTATCTATCTATCTATCTATCTATCTATCTATCTATCTATCTATCTATCTATCTATCTATCTATCTATCTATCTATCTATCTATCTATCTATCTATCTATCTATCTATCTATCTATCTATCTATCTATCTATCTATCTATCTATGATTCCTGGACAATTCCCCCTAGACAATTCCCCCCGGACAATTCCCCCCCCCCGGACAATTCCTCCCCAGACAATTCCCTCCTGGACAATTCCCACCCGGCGAATTCCCCCTACACAATTCCCCCTTGGCAATACCCAACCGGCAAATCCCCCTGGACAGTTATCCTATTAAAAAAATAAAGGAAAATATATCATAAAGTCTAACTTATACTAATTTGTAAAAAAATCGTTGTCAATAACTCTAATTTGAGTGATAGATTTCTAACCAAAGATAAGGCACATCAAAAGGAATATTTTCTTGGTTCAAAATGCGCAGTATTTAGCCAATGATTTTGGATATTTTCTTGACGTTGAATTCCCATCTATATGAAAAAAACATTTTTAACTAAAAGCAACCTTTACATGAATATACTTTTTGAACAATAATAAATTGTATCATTTAAAAAATACACCTTCCCTAGTACCTAGAATTCCGACCCTGGTAAATCACCTCCATATATGCATTAGTATACGTATACTTAGTAGTACTTATATGTACATACATAATAGAAATAAAATTTTGGTTTATCATTTTTTATGAAAGTTGTGTTTTTACATATTTTTAAATTTTATTTTCTATATATTTTCTAAATTTCATAGAGATAATTCAAAAACAATATAAAAACATATTTCTAAATGTTTTCAAAATGCAATATTCTGAGCAATAGCTCATAAATAATCTACAATTTCACGATTCTCATAATCTTTCAAAATGGTCAAAATTCGTTGATTACAATCGCGATATCGTCTTCTTTGAAGAGGTGGAGGATGACCTGCAAGCTGTTGAATGATGTCGATACGAATCAAGTTTTCTTCATTTTTTAAGAATTCAAGGAATTTCCATAGAATTGGATGGCAGGAAGCAACTTGCGAGGAAAACCGACGATACCATCTTTCCACATTATTGTTTGTCCGTGGTAGTCCTTCGTCCGTTTGGTTGAAGATATTCCACAAATTTATTGCAAATTATGGGGCGACTACGGGAAGCATTTCTTCCATATCGACCAATGTAAGTGTCCTCGAAATAATCGAAGATTTCGTCGAAGTCGGTATTAAAATTTTCTTCAATTTTATCTGCGAGCTCTTCAAAGGCAAAGGCAAGGGAGCTCGATAGCCGTACGTGTTAAGGCGTGTTCAACTCTCAATGTTGGGGGCGCAGGTTTGAATCCCGAGAGGGGATGGTCATTTTGGTCTACCTCATTGATAAGATCCTAGGTTCGATAGACTAATTTTAATGCTATAATGCTTATTTATATCCAGTCGGATGCAATTCTGTCGAACCATATAGGCAAAAAAAAAAGCAGTAATAACATCTTTTTCTGGTAAAAAAGCAAGGCAACAGAGCATTCTGTATTCTGTACCTTCCAAATATCGCTGCTGCAATCCTAGGTTTGTAACCTTTTTCAAAATATTTGAAGATAAATGGTAGAAACATCCTTTTACATTGATTTTAGGTTTCAAATGTCCAATGGCATTGATATTGCCCAGGGGGGAATTGTCTAGGGGGGGGATTTCGCCGGGTGGGAACTGTCCAGGGGGGATTGTCTGGGGGGGGAATTGTCCGGGGGAATTGTCCGGATACCTCTATCTATATATAATACAATAAGAAATTCAATTGGTGTTGGACTAATCGATACCTAATCCAATAGAAGACCAAGTGTTTTGAGCTAAAGTCTGTAAAATAATTCCACAAAAAGACGTTTTTATAAATATTAAAATAACTTACACAAATTAAAATAAAGTTGTCACATAATCGGATACGAAAAAATTAAAAACATAATAGAACAAAAACGATGGTTTTCTGGTGTTCAGAAGAAATGCACCAAAGATATATATTGCCAAGGAATAAATAGACTAGGAATAAAAGACTCAATATAGAAAAGAAAAATGGTGACTCATGGAAAAAATGGCTCAAATACATGGTTAAACAATTATTTGAGTGGAATACAGCTTATTATGGTACAAATATTATTTGTCATATAATTTTGTGTAAATATTGGCAAAAACTTATTTTATTTTAGCAATTATATATATATAGGTTTCCTTGTTGTTGTTATTAGACGAAGCAAATAATTATTGTTTCCATAAGTCATAATTTTCTTTTTCTATCTTGGATCATAACTTCTTGGTTCATAAGCCGTATTTTACGGTTCTTTCTTCTTAATGACGGCTTTCCGCTATTTAAAAATTCCCTTTGCCTTATACAAATAAATGACTAAGAAAATTAAAGGAAATTGTCCTTGGTTTACACAATAATCAGGCCACTTAGTATGGTGTATGAATCTATTGACCGTGGCGTCAATATAAAGTATTGTCAAGTCATTTGAGCACTGATCGAGGAGTCTTTCAACCCTTTTCATTGAATATTTAATTATACACTAGTCTTTAAACATTGATCTTAGAGTAGAAACCACAAGAATACATTTCTTCATCCCTGGCGTCACGTTAAATAAATGATTACAGCAGTAAAGTAATCGCGAAATATCAGATAAAATGTTATTTTACTGACTAAATGATCACTCTTTTGATCCCTTGGTTTTAATTTAGATATTCTTATTTTGGTTCAATATATCTGTAATATTACCAATGGTGTTTTTGTTGTTGTCTATTTGCCTCCATGGGATTGCAGTATCCGTGAGAATACTTATTATTACATTAAAGTTAATCCATAAAAAAGGTTTATCAAAACCATTCTATGTTAAACTCGCATTAGGTTTCATGCCGACGAACAGACTGTTTTCGATTTTTATCATGAGACAACAATTCTCTTGGAGCAATTATTTACTACATGACTTAGAAACATGTTTATGCACACACAAAAAAGTAAAAATAAGAGCTCTTATGAAATGCTAGATTATGTAAGCAGGGGTTTTCGTAATTGCTAACAATGCTGAGCAAGAACAGGGCTGTGTGTTTGCATTTGATTGTGAAAGGCTTAATGCATATTCGTATTTTCAGTCGGATTTTCTTTCATAATATAAGGATTGATGAACGGCTTAGATAAATCATTCGGGCTTTTAAATGTAAACGATAGGAGTATGGTATATGAACATATAGTTCATTTTTAAACCAATAGAGTCTGTGGATGGATTCACAGAGTGTCCAGAAGAAACATCCTTGGAAAAGATGGTCTAGATAGAAAAGGAAAAATATGATATACTTAAAATATATGATGGATAGACTAGTAGAATTATAAATCTTAATATTATTCAGACCCTTATATAGAAAACAATGTTTTTCCTTTATATTACTCAATAACAATATATTTTGTACAATATTTAGGCCTATCCAAAACCGGCCTTTCTATATATTTTGAATGCTCATCTGTATGTTATTCTTGGACATTTTATTTTTTCAAAAAATATTTTTCCTAAAATAAAGTTGACTTGTCTGATATTGTATTACCGATCATTCCCGTCGTCACGACACTCATTCCAAACACTTTTCATCATACACTGCATACAAGTGAATCAATGTTGATTGACATAAATCAAAAGTTTTTTATTCCTATCCAAAACAGTGCCCATAATACGAGTCCTTCTACGAAGACATTGTCTGATCTAACTAATTGTTGTATTGTGTAAAAATTATCCGAAATAATCACATTCACATGAGATAAGAATAATTGCTTTTCGAAGTACATGGAGAAGAAGCACACACACACAAAAAACATCTTCCTACGCAAATTCTTTGTAAAATATATTACATAAGGATACGTAAAGAATCTATGCAATGGATTTATTAGAGCCAGTATATATATATATATATATATATATACATATATATATATATTAGACATTTATTTATTCATTTTCCTTCTCTATCTTATATCTTTCACGGTTCATTTTTCTTGGGTCATTTCTTCCTCGGCCGTATTTTCCTGGTCCATTTCTTCTGGACATAGATTTCCTTATATATATTTGTGCAAGGACTACCGATTGATATTCGGTACATTGGTACTACCGACGGTAAAAAAATACCGATACCTGTGCTCAAATCACCCCTGGGACATCTAGTCTATGAGCTCAATCCCGAATTCAAACCTCCTAAAAAACCTAGGGGGTGCGATAGCCGTGCGTGTTTAACTCTCAATGTTTGGGGCGCAGGTTCGAATACTCCGAGAGGGGATGGTCATTTTTGGTCTACCTCATTGATAAGATCCTAGTTCGTTAGACTAATTTTAATGCTACAATGCTTATTTATATCCAATCGGATGCAATTCTATCGAACCATATAGGCAAAAAAAAAATTTAGCGATACCGCTCCATTGGACGTATATTCCGAATAGCCCTACCGATTGCATTATTTCAGTCAATCGTTAGTGGTAGAAAAAATCGTAAAACTTATAAAAATCCTCTTATCATTACAAAAACATAGACTTGAGCAATATATTTGTAATAAGTGTTGCAAATGCACCCTTAATGATCAGTTGGACATTTATCATACACATTGAGTAAATAATGACACAAATGATTATTTTTATCATTGAAAATATATACAACGATTCCCTCGTTGTTATTTGACGGGAAAAGTATTTATTTAGGCCATTTTTTCCATGCGCCATCATCACTTTCTTTTGTATCTTGGGTCATTTTTTTCTAGGCCGTTTTTTTCCTTAGCTATTTCTTTCAAATATAAATAAATGGATATATTCAATAAAAGATGGGAAGATGAATACTCTATGGCAGCCATCTTATACAGCTGAATTTTAACAACAAAGTAAAGGAAGAAGGTTTGTTATCCATCCCTTGAGGCTGTCAAAATACCAAGTCTCAAGGAATAAAAAGTGATAAATGACGTAATACCCAATGCCATCGTTTTTAGGGACAACTTTTTATGAAATATAACGAGGATTTTTTCTTTTTATATTATTCCCAAGACTATAATTTCCTTAAAGTAAGGCAGCCATTTAAGTTGCCTGACGTCATCAAGGAACCTTTTTAGAAGAGTGATTTTTCTTCTGTGTTGAGTATCCATTTAATATATATAGATGAACAGAATGTCCTTAGCAGAGCTGCGACTACCAAATGTAAATCGGTATTCGATACTACCGACGGTAGATTTCAAATATCGAACCAATAAAACGATATTCGGTAGAAACTACCGAATACCGTACCGATTAACAATCGGTACGGTATATTGGAAGTATGACTTTTGTAGCATTCATATAGAGACAAAGTTATAGAGAGCTTATTCCCTTCAATAGCAGAGAAACATCGTTCAACTGTCGCTTTGCCCAAGCGCTCCCTTGTGTGAAGTTTGAACTTCGAAAAATAAATAAACAACTATAACTTATAGTATTATAGAGCGATACATAAATATACATTCAATATAAGCAAATCTATGCATTGAATACGAAAGTGCATTTAATATCGGACAATAAGATCTATAGCCTTCCATTTCCTACAAAAGCCAAGTACATATATAATTTATATAAGATTAGTATGCATTAAATTTCAAATAATCTCTAATAAATTATAACAAATGATGTATTTCATTGCCCTTTGTTATAAGCTGTCCGATATTAAATGCATATGAAGAAGTAAAGCAGATACATAAATAAATTTATCTCTCTTTCTAATCTATCGTACCGAATATCGATCGATACTGTAGATATATAATAAAATCTACCGATACAGATATCGATCGGCATTACCGAATATCGATATTACCGAATATCGAACGGGTAGATTTTTCTACCGAATCCCAGCTCTGGTCCTTAGGTATAAAAAGGACCCTAGTTAGGATGAATCATGGAACAGGGGGTCAAGTATAATACTAAATAAGACGAGGCTTACAGGCATTAGATTTATTAGAGCCAATTCCTTGGCACAATATAAAGAGAATATATATTCGTATTACGATGATTCATAATAATAAATATTGTAATACTTTGAACATTAGTTGTTATATAAATCAATATATAATGTAGGTAGGTAGATCAACAGAATTGAATGTCCTAAAGAGAAAGAGAGATCACGCACGACTATTAATGAGTTATTTTATAATTATTATTATTTTGTCAATTTGTAAGGATGAATCCTGGAATGTGGTGGGGTGGGATGGGATTTTATATTCTTCACTTGGTTGAGCCACTAAGGCTAGAGGAGGAGTATCCCTGGAAGCCTTCCGCACCCGTGAAAATGACGTCAATCCATATGCGCATGGCCTCTATGGAGGGAGCCATGAGACAGTAGAGTCGATCCCGGGTCTTCATTAGGAAGGTTCCTTCTGACGGGGGCTCTTGAGAGAGTTTAAATGGTCCACATAACGTCTTCGATACTCTGAAAGAGATATACAAAGAAATAAGTAAAAGAAGGACAATAAAAAAGACATTAAATGATTAAGAATATATTTTTCATGACGTGATACTTGGGAAGAAAAGGATGTGAATACTAATAAAAAGCTGGTCTATGACACATCCCTCTTATATTGGCTCTTATAAGATTATCATTCTGAAGAATATTTAATGTTTTTTCTCATATTATTGATGTAGTTCATCAATTTTAAATAATTATAATAATTGTTCGCTGACTTTATTGTTTTAAACAAAAAGAGTAAGCAATATATAAAACAATGCACAATAAAGGCTCCCTTATCTCTGAGTATTTGAGTTGTGAGCATCAATTTACTTTGAGATATTATAAAAACCATCCTTCAGAACATTGGAATGGTCTTTTTTCTTAGTGGCCTACATCCATATCATTTACGAATTCTTGGAAGTGACTCCTTGAATAGAGCCCTGAATACTTATTAATCAAACAGCTCCTCATCATGCTCGGAGAGAGGTTGAATGTTTTATTTTGGTTCATGATATCTGACGATAAATAGGTACTACCTCTATTAGACGTACACAAAAGAAAGACAGCAGTTTTACAAAATGAAAAAATGTTATTGTTTTGACTTTGCGAGATCTACCATATTGACATACTGAGAAGTAAAGTACTACTTAGGTACACAGTTCATTAGATAATACTTATATTAAATTTAGATACTTATAATGCTTAATATCCAATGAAATTATTGGTATTTAAGGCCATAAAAAGTCATATTTTGTTTAAATTTTTTTACTGCCTATATATAGGTATATATATTTATTGAATTGCATCAATTCATATAAAATTAAGCGGCTATATATATTTATTGAATAGAAAATAATATATTCTATATATTTTTCATTTACTGCCCCAATGGACTTTTGAAGTCCTCTTAAAAAAAATATATATATATATATATCATGGCAAATTCATTAACTACAACAGTAAAAAATGAACGACTATACGATTGAAAACGAAAGGAGCTGCTCAGTTACACAGCTTATTATAAAATACATAATCTTAATTTATGTATAAAATATTTCACTAACTTATTTGCATTATGTTGAGACAAATCCCTTTTGGCTTCTTTTTGGCTATGGTTTTAATTGTATCCATTCACATATGAATAAGCTTGTAGTGTTATAAATCAAGCAATTGAATATATATCATCTTCTGTTATATTTCCAATTTTAAATAACACTCTAAATATAGAATAAATATTATACATATATAGAGAGAATACCAGGTAAGTTTATTTGATGCTTTCGGTGAAACGTCAGTAATCGTATTATCATTTATAACGTATCAAAAATATATTGTTGCAATAGATTTTGGATGACGGAAAGAAGCACATTACAAAATGTTATTTTTCTGCTTGCCGGCGTGACGTCATAAAATTGCCGGCAAGCGAAATGTCAGCCTTCTAGATAATGTGGGCGTATTTTATTTTTCAATATAGATATATAGAAAAGGCGGTGTTTTTTAAGCGTGATTGGTTGAAAGTAACGAAGAGGGAATAAGAGTTGATGGATGGTTCACAACTGTTCATACTCAAGAAACAAATGCTTATTGGTTTGCTCGTATCTGTAAATAAATAAATCTACACTCCGACTGTCGAATGTACAAAAAATTAAGAAAATAGTGTTACCAAATGAAATAAATCATGTTTATTAGTGAGTTAGCCTCCTCCTAAATATCCACCTTGAGTAATATAACAAATTCGATATATACATAGTTGTGACTAAAGGATTGACACCAGAGAACACACGAATGACATATATTTCAACTCAACGAACCTCAAAGTAGATACCACCCTTGGCTTTTGTCTCGGTTTTGTCGCTATAGTAAATGAGCGTCCGCTTGTTCCGATCAAAGACGAACCATCTTCGATTCCATTTGCGGAACTTGGAGCTCATTTTGTAGAGATGTCCTCGGCAGGAGGAGGAGTTGAGGAGTATGTGCCGAGAGACGGCTGGGTTGGAGTCCAAGGGATGGCCTGCGGACTCGATGTGAACTCGAAGGTCAAATCCCTCATTACGAATAGGAAGGTAACGGGTTAAAGGTCTCTGTGCCTGAGAGAGACAAAAAAGGGAGAAAGAGTTAGTGGATATTATGATAAAATATATTGGCTCTATAAGTAAGGTATAAAAAATGCCGTTTGTGCCAAAGGAACATGAAAATAAATAATATTGCTCCATAAATAATATCATATTTTGGTAATAAATTATCTTTCCCGAAAAGGTCAATAAAAAACGAGAAGCCGTAAATCTAAGGTTATCTCCTCCACCTCCTCACCGGAAGCATAGGCATCATATCCCTCTGATTAAAGGGGTCATTTTTTTCATCTACCTTGTATGTAGATGACGACTCCTCTTATCTTAAGCGTTCATCTCACCATAACATGTCTTGGATGGAAATATATATGTATGTATGTAAGACATGAAGGGTTAAAAAGCGTGACTGGCCTCTCTCTCTTTCTCGTTCACATATATGTACACAGATACACAAGCTTTAAAGCAAGACCTGTCAAAGCTACCTCATCATACCATTATAATTATACCGTTTATCTAAAAAAAATCCATACAAAAAATGTTAAAAATTGTTCCTATTTCAAATACTGGGTCAATAAGATAAATTTGATGTTTTGTTCCTTGTAGTTGTCACAGAAAGGTAGTAAAACACAGATGAAAGTTGAAATAGTAGTAAAGAACAGGTGGTAGTGACAACAATGGATTCAGACAGGGTTCAAGCCCCTGAGGGATGGAAACGATTTACTGCAGTTATTATGATGCGCACTGGATTGAAAGATTATGACGTCAGCGTGTATCATAAGAAACACTGTGAAAACCACCAGGACTATATAGTTATGAGAATGTAGTGGAACGAAAGCTACTATTACACTAGGAGAAATAATGAATGCTTATTTGGTTTCATTATATCTGACAATTGAATCCCTCTAATTATAAGATATATAAAATGAATTACCAACAAAAAAAAAATATATGTTTGTTTGTTTAGCTCCTAGATTTAACCCCACCTCACCGGAACTTAATCCGGTATCAGACGGTAGTGATACTCTCTAGCAGATATCTTTATTATTAAATATTAGTTCCAATACTCAGGTTTATAGATGCATCCAAGACCGCAACCATAACTTCATATGCAAGAATCGCATGTTTCACAAAGAGACGTTTTCTCATGGAACACATTGTCATCTACCTATAGAGATACTTAATGTCATGGACTCTTGCTTTGGGACCCGCCATCATCCCTCAAATTTCAAGCCAATCAAATAAAAGGGGGCTAATAGTTGTCCGCTCTTTCTAAGAATTGACCAACAAAAATGCACAACTCACTTGATGATGTTTATTTCCGCGTCCCCCTCGACGCTTGACTTCAATGGGCTCCTCAGTCCAGTAGCTGGAGGATTCTTCCGAGAGGGGACGAAACTCCTTGGAGGGAGGGACTCTGCTATTGGACGCAACAGCTGACAGAAAGGAAGACTTTGTAGACTCTGATGAGGATGTGTGACTGAGGTAATCACCTGAGGGGTCCTCCATTGTAAAATGGTCCTAAAGGAAAAACAGAATAGGTCTTAAGAAAATCATGGATCCTCCACAGTACTCGCCGCCCACAAGGACTCAACTGACATCTGGGCATTTTTTTAAAGCGTGGGGATAAAGCGTTCTTTATTATTATTATTTTCCTCATTACAGAAGCAACACCAAAGCATGATGGGGCCAGGAGAAGCAACAACATAAAATAATAAAAAATAATTATGGGGGCTCCATCTATAAAAAACCACACTCCTTAAAAGCGAGCGACCAAAAAAAAAAAATTACAATTATAAGGAGAGTACATAACATATTTGAGGGCTTCTTCCTTGTAAAAAAATACGGTTATTGGTCTTAGGGGCATATGAAGATAAACATAACATCAGTAACATGTGCTATGCTAAGCGATTAATTTGTCCTTTATCATTATTTTACATATTTAATCAATTTATAATGAATTAATTTGAGTTACTAAAATAAGTAAATTCCCGTTTTTTGTGTGCAGTAGCTTTACTACAGCGTGTTGCTTTAATGAATAACAGGAGTTATCTATTGTATTATTTTATTAGGATTCTTAAAAAGCTGTTTGCGTCAGCCGTCTATTGTCTATCAAACCCGTCCATTGTGGCAACTACTAAAGGGAGTCAATAAAAATAGCCTCTATACAGAGAGTGTATCATTATTTCTTTCTGAGGGATTAAGTTGGGATGGCCGCTATGGACAGGTTTGCTTACAAGAAGGGAAATACTCCCGCTAGAACAGTTTGACGCATTTTTAAATAAGAATGAGAGGAACAAAACAACATGATATATAATTTTAAAACCTTCATAAGGCTTTTTTAATTAGTTTAAACCAGTGGTGCCATGATGACGGCCCGCAGGCCGGAACCGGCCCGAAGGGACATCTCATTTGGCCCGTTACGTTAGTGGTTGAGAAGTGTTTGTATAAATAAATAATACTATGATACAATATCAACAAATTTAAATCTACTTTTGTTTAGTTTTTAGTGTTGCGAGGCCAAAAATGTACCGGTAATTTGGCCCCCCGAGGTCCCCCTTGAAAACAGTCCGGCCCCCTGACCGATTTCACCCTGGCATCCCTGGTTTAAACCATTAAATTACGCCATCGTTAACTCATATTTCAGTATTTTTAATTGATTAAAAAGTAAAAAGCATCATACCTCTAGCTTATCTCCGTAATTTCTTCTTCTGCGACCGTTCGATTCCTGGTAGGATGATGCAACGCTGACTCGAATGCCCTCGTCTTCGCTATTGACAAATAAGAATATTATATAAATATAGCAACAATAATAATAATAATATGAATGAACTCAAGCAGAAAAATAATACTCCTAATAAAGACAGATTGCCTAAATACCGTTTGCCCAATGCGAATTGCAAAAGGAAGTGCTATTGCTAAGAGAAGAGGGTTGGGCAATATATAGATAAAATAGGCTACATTTGTGCTCATTTGAGGATTTAATAGGGGTTACGTTCATTTTTAAAGCACAATTGGGGTTAAAAAACCCGATTATATATTTTTATGTTGATTCACTTTCAAAGCATTTTTATATCAACAAAAATTCAATTTTATAATATCAAATTCAGATCCAATATATGTAGTTGGCCTCCTAACATGATGATGTTATAGTCTAAATATTGCACTTGATTTATCAATATGCTTATGATAGTCAGGCTCAGTAGCTATTAAAAACCATAGAGATATAAAGATATAGAGAGCTGATTCCCTTCAATAGCGGAGAAACATCGTCATTCAGCTGTATTCTGTGTGTCCACTATAAACAAAGTAATTTGATCTACGTCATCGTAAGCTGATCATAGAGATAAAATCTATGATCAGCTTACGATGACGTAGATCAAATTATTTTGTTTATTTTGGACACAAAAATACAGATGAAGGGAATCAGTTCTCTATATCTTTATATCTCTATGATTAAAACCTATAAAAATCAGCAATTTCAGAAGAAAAACTTACCAATTCAACGGTAAATTAATATAGTTTGTCACGTAGTAATGGATATCTATCATAATTGCAGTCCGTTATAAAATATATTTTGCTTTACTGATGTGCTTCTTTTAATAAATTCTAAATATGTACCTATCCTCCTCAACCGTCGTGGAGTGTCCCGACTCGGAGCGATCCTTCTGACATATCGGCGACTCCTCCACCCCAAACAAATCCAGCCTCTTCAGTGCAATGTCCAGCTCGGAATTGTTGTTAAAATTATTATTATTATTCCATGGGAGAGCCTCATCCTCTTCCTCCTCGATGGAGGAAGACGTGGAGAGAGGAAGGAGGAGGCCGTCCTCAGAGCCTGGAGGAAGTAGCTCGAGAGCCGCCGCTCAATGGAGGCCAGCTTAATCCTCTCCCGCTCCAAGTCCGTAAGGAGTTTTTCCCGTGTAGCAAGGAGGCTTTGAGTCTCATTCCGAGCGTTGAGAAGGATCTTTGCCGCTGGGTGTCGATTTCCTGTAGTTGAAGGGTTTTCTCTGAGACAAGAACTTCGACGTCAGAGATGTCCTTCAAAAGCTCCTCTCGCTCTGTTTCCTTGGAAGTCTCCTCCTCCATTTGATGAAACTCTAAGTCTTCATACGCCTAAGAGGACAAAAAAGAAAGGTCAGTGTGTGTATAAAATAACTAGAGATGTCTATATGTCTATATTTTTTGAAACATGATTGGTTGAAAAAAAAGGAGATCAGTTGCATGTATGAAATAAAGTATCACTGATTTCGTGATTTGTCTATTCAAAGAGTAGAATTTCATCCATAAAAATACAAATTGCTCCTTTCATGAGCCTTGTCATTTGCGAATCCCTTGAATAGACTCCTCTAATATTATCAACAACATCTTTTTTGTTATCTCTAAGAATATACCTACAGTGATCATGAAGATAACCTCATAAATAAAGGTAATATATTTATTATTATTATTAATTTAAAAGTTTGTTATTGTTATGAAAGCCTATATGTCGTCATATAGTTATTAAGAAGACATATTCAAAGCTCAATCAACAATGATTCGGCATTTAATGACAGGTCCAAAAGGCATACAGCTACCCTTTTATTGCAGTTGTAGTAAGACTGGTAGAGTTATGTAAACAGCAAGAAAAAAATAGCGATACGAATGTTTTACCCTTGATACTATTTTTCTAAAAGCAGATAATTGCAGCGATTCTACTCAAGAACGAAGCATTAATAAGACATTTGCATTTTTGAAGGGGGAACCCCTCAATATGATTAAAGTGTTATTTGCTTCATTATTCAAAATAATAATATAAGTTCTTGAGTACTGGCCACAAAAGCCCAAATCACTTGAAATTCATTATTAAATACACAATAGGTCATGCTATGAGTACAAAGATTACAGCTATTTGCTTAATCATTAAAATAATAATATAACTCTTGAATGCTGACTACAAAAGCCCAATTTACTTGAAATTCATTATTAAATACACATTTTCAATAGGTCAAAAGGACAAATATTCAATCATTGATATTTACTTTAAACTTTTATATAGGGCATACTTCGAGGACAAGGATTCGACCACGTTCACAGCAAGCCCCCGATCTTAAGACATTCAATGTAAAAGCAATCTTAGCTTTTTGAGTTGAACATACTATTTCAAATTTAAAAAAGATTCGAACCACGACCCCCAGGGATTTACACCCTTATTATTAATGTTTTAATCCCTATTCTTACCTTGGACTCATTATCAAGAATCTCAGCTTGTTCCTTGAGTCGTTGAAATATTCCAGCCTCTTCTTGAGCCCCGAGAACGCTCCTTTGCCCACCATTTTCTCCATGAAGTAAGTCCTCAAGCCTTTGGAAGAAGTAAAGAAAGAGAGAAAAGTGAATCAATAGTTATTCATTATTCATATCATTTGGGCAAAACACACACACACATAAAGTGATAAGCTCTGTTTAATACATAGTATAATAATAACATGAAGCTGAATCAATTCCGTCTCTTATCATGAAACACACAATTCTTCACCTGGTAGTGTGTATTATTATTATTATCGCTCAAGAACTCCCATTCATTCTAAATTGGGTAGCCAGAAATCCAACAAATGCTCTCCTATATATTCGGAGGTTCGCCAAAGAAACTCTTCCCTTCGAAATGGAGCTTCATCATCTTCGTTTCTTATATGGGACTCTTTATCAATCAAGGTAATGTCCGGCTTTAGATCCTCCATAAGACGTTTGTATTTTTATATAGTTACCTTAAGAAATCATACATTTATATTAATAACTGTTTCGTGGTGGCTCTGACCGGTGAGACAGATCAATGAGTGACGTCCCACAGTTATTAAAAGACTACTATTTATTATGTTTTTAAGTTTTATTCAACCCACAACACGAAATACTTAAATTTACTATATTTTTACCATGTATAACGCTGCAAATTGTACGTTATTCATATCAAAATAATAGTAATAAATACCTTGGATTATTTTCCATCATTCACAACAATGAATGGTGATTGCCTGTTTGTTATTCATATTACCTTAAACATAATTACTATATGCCATGACACCAGTAGATGATGATGCATATAGAGATTTCTCAGGCTTGTAAATTAGTAAAGTATTTTATTCACATATTTGTCTGACCTTCAAGTTTTAACTAGTTGTTTATTTGGGCCTCCTGTTGAAACCATAGACATATAGTAACATATACAAACTTATTCTCTTCATAACAGAGAAAATTATCATAACTGTCGATTAGGTCAATCAATAAGAAACTCATCATTCCTATTTCATAAATGAAAGGGTATTCAATCTTTGTTTTGGGCACAATCACGTGTTTCTCTGAATAAGCTACCTATGTATTTATATCTCTAGTATGAAACTAACCAAGTTTGTATAATACTTAATATGTATTAGTGAGAATGCTCTTTTTTCAGTATTAAATTGCATTTTGTTTTATGACGTCACGCTTAGAGCGCATAAAATGAATAAACATAATCTTATTTTATAAATATTAATTTCATTTCAACCATTCTGTTTACATATGATATTATGAAGATATGACCGATGAAGAAATATTTCACGAAAAAAATGGATCAGGAAGAAAAAACCCATGATAGAAAAAAATGATGACGGATGGAAAAAAGGCTCTAATAAATATTCCCCCCGTTTGATAACGGCAACAACAAGAAATCATTATCCTAATTACATAAAATACAATATTGTTGTCATTATTTACTGGATTCATAAGAGAAATAGTATTGCACAAAGTATTCCACTCAAATGCTTGCTTACTTTGTATTTGAGCCATTTTTTCATGATTCATCCTTTACAATTTCTATCATGGGTCATTTCTTCCTGATCCATTTTTTCTTGGGTCATTTATTCCTCGACCGTATTTTATTGGTCCATTTCTTTTGGACACAAAACAGGCCCGGCAGCAGGCCAGGCTGTTGGGGGGGCCTACAGTGTTATGGGGGGGGCACAGTTGGTACATTCATTAAAAAATCGGGTCCACGTCACTCAGTGGGTGGGCGGGTCTGGCCCCAGGCCCGCCGGGCCTGCACCACAATGTCAAGGATGCCATATGACGGAAAATAAAATCATATCTCAATTCCTTTCAGGCCTCCTCATCACAGCCTCTCGAAGGGAAGGCTCATACCCTTACAACCCATCTCACACAATCCTTGCCTCAGAGTTCCTCAAACTGGTCCTTTCTCTCCTATTCACAGGTGCCTCAATCGGGCCCCTCTCTCTCCTAAGGAGCGCCATTGAGAACAAAGGACTCCTACTCTACTACCTACTCCCTTCCTTCCTCTACGCCCTCTATAACAATCTCACATTCTACAACCTCAGTCTATTTGATCCCACATCATACTTTATACTCCTGCAGATACGTCTACTTCTCACGGGATTCATTTATCAGGTAGCCCGGCCCCCCTCAAGAAGTCTCGCTGTATCGAGAGTGATATTCGGGCGACCACTAATACCGGCGATATTTTTTTGCCCACTGAATTGACAATTTAAGTTCTACGAAACACCTAATCAATTTGACTGGTTTTTTAAATTACTATAACAACTTATAACTTAAATGTAGTGATCCGATATGCTTCAAATTTTATGACTTTAATTAATTAATTATTTGATATATGATAAAGACCTTTAATTGTAAAATAATTAAAATTCATTAAATTTGAAGCATATTCGGATTACTGACATTTAGCTATTAGCTTCTAAAGTCGAAAAAACTGTCAAATGAAAGTTCTAAGAAACACCGAATACTCTTGGTAGCTGTCTCAGAGGCAACACTCGAGAACACGACCATTATGATGCGTATCGTTGTATCTTAATCAGAGGTGGGACTACCGATAGATATTTGGTTCATCGCTAAGACCCGCGATATATTTGTGTCTATCCGTTTACTTAAAAACACATTTGAATACCACATTAGCTTTCCATAGGAACTTTCTGTTTTTTTATAACAATGGAAACACGATCCCTTTGAGTCGCACCGCTGTATATTAACTAGAGATAGGACTACCGAGGAGTAGTATTCAGCAGTTCGGTAATACCAGCGGAAGATTTCGTCTATCGACAATTTTATTTTCGAAATACCAAATGTCGTACGTGATTTCGTTATAGGGACCTTTCTCAAGTATTAACGTTAGAGAGCAACCCTTTTTAGTTTATCTCGATCTTAACCATATATATTCGATAGATCGGGACTACTGGTTTCCTCTACCAAATTTTTTAATTTTTATAATCTCGCTTACTGATAGCATATATATGTACAAAATAGCAGTATATTAAAAAGTAAATCTGAACTGTTTTTACCTCCGCCGAAGGAGGTATGTTTCACTGGCGTTTGTTGGTTTGTTAGTTTGTTGGTTTGTCAGCAGGATAACTCAAAAAGTACTGAACGGATTTGGATGAAATTTTGTGGAGCGTTGGAATGCCAAAAGGAAGAAGTGATTAAATTTTGGCATCTCTGAGTGCAGATTAAGGCGCCAAATGAGCTAAATACTACTAAATTTTCCAAGTTAGCCTACTCTGCCAATAGATGTCGCTGTGCTGTGAAATTGGGTGCCGGGAGCGTGTTCCTCTCGGAATTTCCGTCTAGGGGAACCTCCCGTCTCTCTACGCCTCCCCAGTCGTGAAAAATCCGCCTCGGAAGGCTCATGACGGCGGAGGTTTGCACTCTCTGAGTGTATATATGCCTCTAGTTTTTATATATCAAAATCTTGATTTTGATATCGATGAATTAGTTATTTATTCATCAAAATCAACGATACTAGTTTATGAACACGTAGCCATTATTGAATACATATTTAAATAACCTTATTCAAATAATAAATAATAAAAATGCCCCATATAAATACTTCTTTTAAAATGAAAGTCCAAATAGTGGCCCATGGACGTAGGAGATCTTATGATAAATAATTTCCTGCATATTCTTACTTCAGTAAAGTAGCGCATGCAAGGAAAAAGTAAACAAAAAAATGGCCAAAATCTTGGTATTTTCTTTAACCATTAGAACCTGAGCGTCGATTTTTCGACGTGTTATAAAAGTAAAGAAAAAAGTTGGAATACATGCAAAAATGAGACTGTATGAATGTGGATATCGTTTAAGAGTATTTTACTGGTAAAAATCCATGTTTATGTTTGTGGCATTTTTTTGTCAGTTAGACAAAGAGTTTTACAGCGACGGACGTGCGTCAAAAATTCTCCACTCCAAGGTATTATCTTCTTTGTTGTCAAGTACTTTCAAAAGTAATATGGACGATTAAATTATTTATTAAACATTATTCTTTAAATGTTGTTTACATTTTTATCGAATATGGCATCTTAATTTCTAGAAAAAACTATTTATTTTCTAACGTCGAAAAATCGACGCTCAGGCTCTACAGACATATTTTTCAAGGAAAATACAAACAAGTCTCTTTACTATTTGTAGTACTGCGTTTTTATAAATAATATTGTTGATTATACAATTTATTATTATCATTTGTAAATAACAATTTTTAGATAGACTACTGAGGATATATTTTGTCTTCTGGAAGACATGGATGAGTCTGTGGATGTTTTATTGGCCTTCCAGAAACCTCGGTAACTCTCTGACGGAGATAGTCATAGGTCAGATGACGAGGCAGAAGGCATTTCAGATGAATAAGTCGACTTTTATTAGAAGACCCTGCTCATTTAATCTTTTTGAAAATTAGAAAGTGCAACGTGTGAAGAAGCATCTATTATTTGGGGGAAAAATAATGAAAAAAGTTTAACGTCACAATCTTTTTCCAAAAAATCCCCATCTGAAAAGGATATCCACAAAGAATCCTCAAGACTTTTTCGAGCTTTTCTTCATTTCCAAAACTGTATTTCTACAAATGACCGTGCTTCAAAAATTAGACCAGAAGTTGGTTTCAGCATGGAAGCTTGAAAAAAATTATATCTGTGGACAAAAGCATGATCCCGTACATTGGGAAGCATTACACAAAACAGTTTATCCGAGGAAACCCCATTCGGTTTGGATTCAAAATGTAAGAATCATGCTCCAAATGTGGATACTGGCATTCTTTCAATCTTTATTGTGGCAAAAATTACCTCCAGAAAATTATGTTCCATAAATAACCTTTGGAGGGAAAACAGCGATATATTTGATAAAAACGGCAAAGATTCCACCCCAAGATGGACTCAAGATATATTTCGACAATTTCTTCACCAGTATTTCCCTCATACAGGACAACGAAAGTGGTGGTGGCCAAGAGTTTTTTGTAATTAGTGTCATAGTACATAATGCCAATTACTGAAACAGCAAGGAACAAATATGGTTTCATCGAATATCTGGCAATACATTATTGTAAATATTTGGTGAAAATCGATTCAAGGGAGCGAATTACTTCGAAACTGAATTATATATCGAAATATGATTAATAAATCCATTGGATCATACATTGTGAAGGTACTAACGTATGTTGCCACTGTAAAGGAAGATTTTCGTTTTAAAAGCAATGCAGGCATCACCCTAGGAGCTTTAAATAATACCACTACGTTTGTAAAGAAATAATACTTAAAAAATATAGGAAATTTGTCAAAAGTTATTTTAAATAAAAAATTAAGTTATTACGTTTATCGTGTATCCATCTAATCTATAAATATGTAAGAATTAAAAGAGAAAAGAAAATATACAAGGAAAAATCTATTGTACCGTTATTATTTTTTAGCTAATAAAATATTTGCCTGTAGAGCCTGAGCGTCGATTTTTCGACGTTCAAATTTCTCAGCAACTACTTGTTCAATTTGGTTGAAATTTTGAACAGATGTTCTATGTGTCAGGATAAAATAGCCAGATAATTTTCATTGTTCTATAACTATTATTTAATTTCGGTTCTAAGGGGTTAACGTTAGGTTGCTAGTCCCGAAATTACGTCACAATCCTATTAAACCGGTGTAAAGGGATTAAGTTTGATGATTGAAATATATCACTTTTTTCAAGATAAAAAATGTCCCATATATAAATAATAAAAGGACTTTGTTATTATTTTCAAAGAGCTCTAGCATCAAGAAGAGCCCCTTACGGACTAAAGAAGAATAAAATTTTGGCCAATCCTTTAGGAAAAAAGAAGAATTTTTGTTATGCATGCACTACTTACTTTCAGACTAATAACTACATACAATGTGTGTTCATCTTCAATTCAATCAAACCATATGCTCACAACCAAATCCAACCATTCCTAAGCCCAAATTCTTCTTTTCTTTTTCTCCCCAACAGGTGCTCTTCAAGAAATATCTGAGCCGTCGTCAATGGCTGTCCCTCGCCCTCCTCACACTAGGCTGCATCATCCAGCGATCACATGATATATCCCCAGCCCACACACTATCAAGCCTCCTCCAAAACCACACTGATCTCCTTTTCATCCTTCTCCAGGCCTTTTGCTCCGTCTTTGCAGGGGTGTACAACGAGTACATCATCAAGAGCACCAATGTGGACCTCTCCCTTCAAAACGTCTACATGTACATAGACTCCATTCTCAGCAACCTCCTTTTCATTCTTCTAAGCCCAAACCCTTCACCCAAAACGTCTCTTAACTCACTATTTGAGAGCATATACCAGGGACGCATTGCTCTTTGGATCATTCTGAACAATGCCCTCATCGGCCTTGTCACCTCTCTCTTCCTCAAAAACCTCAACTCCATCCTCAAGGCCTTTGCCTCGGCCCTGGAAATTATTTTTACTGCTCTACTGGGGCAGGTCCTTCTTGGAATTCACATTGAGAGGAATACACTCATTGCCATAGGGATGTTTCCTTGTCCTGGTTATTTATGTACGAAATCCCGTTGCATCCCCAGATCAACAGAAGGGAAAACCTTCATCCTCGACGGAAAGCGTCTAAAAAAGTATTTCTCAGTATTGAACTTTAAATTGTATATTATCCTCTCAAAAAAGTCGTGAATACGATTAAATAAAAAGGATTGTTTATGTAAAATCCCGTCAAACTCCAATTTATCCCGATGGAACATGACTTAATAATAAGTATTTTAAAATTTGTTCAAGGGGGCCTAGCATTACCATAGACTTAAAACAACTGTTTCTTCAGGCTTCAGCATTTATGATGTGCACAACTCCACAAGTTATGCTCCGAATTAAATATTAAAAAGAAAGTTTTCAATGCTTACCTTTCAATTTCTTCCTTGGCCTCGAGTATTTTTCGTTTTGCATTGTCCGTTTTGCGCGAGAGGGACTTTTGTAGTTCTTGGAAGACACAGAGAGTCGAGCCTCCTGGGTTTTTAGCTGACTGCAGCGAAGCCTCAACTGAAACAATGATGAAATCCGACTTATTTAACAATGCTAGTTTTATTAATGGGATGAATAAAAAACTAACAGCTCTAGAAATATTTCAACATAAAAATAGTTAATTTAGCATAAAATACTTTTAATAGGTGTAGTAAAAAGAAATCCATTATTTTTTCTATAGATGGCTTTAGTAATCTGTATCTCGCGTTGTATAAGTGCGATAAGGTTACACTAGATGGCGTTGGAAAGATAAGATTTCGTACTAAAAAAAACTTGCCAGACAGTTTTATGATTGCTTCATTCAGTATTGTTTGAGCGCGCGTCAAAGATGGACATCAGTAAAGAGAAAAATACGCCATATTTACAGTTTTTCTTCGATAAAGGCGGAAAACGAAAGCCAAGCGGCTGAAAATGTGAATAGTGTTTATGGTCCTGATACTGTAACAGCCAATCACGCGCAATTTTGGTTTCGGATCATTCTAACCATGCTAAATAAAACCTTCAATTTAATACAAAAATTATGGATTTCTTTTATTACACCTATATTTTGCATATGTTTTTTTTTCATGGCAAAGGTCTTTATTCTATTCATATAATACAATAATATAAAATAAATATAGATATAAAAAGGGGGGAGATTTGTTTTGGTTAAAAACAAAAATAAACTTATAGTTTAAAATTAATATTCCCCGTAAGACCTTAAAATTCTATTGACATTTAAATCTAAAAAAGTAGTAAAAAAAAACACAATACATAATTTCTAATAGTAAAAACTAAGATTTTTTTTTAAATTTCTTATAATTTTTTATAATTATTCTAATGGCTTGGCGTAGTGCTGAGAAGTTGACGGGAAGTATTTGACGAGTACGGATATGTTTTATTATTCCTCTTAATTTTTTTAAATTGACAACTTTTAATCACTATGTAAAAAAATAAAACATGTTCTCCACTGCAGAGATAACCAATTTTTTATAAATTTGAATAACCATCTTTTTACTTTAACAAACGTTATTTAAACTTTAAATGGATTTCTTTCAAGCTCTTGTCTTTATCTTGCCAAAACACATATCAAAGCAATAAATATTATATCAGAAAACGACCAGGACACTTTTTTTCGCCGGGACTTTGGTCATTCTGAAAGTGACGACGTTTTTTTCTTTAGAGGACATTTTCCAAAAAAAAAGTGACAACATTTTTTAGAAAATATTTTCTAAATATTTTTTTAAAATTTAAAAATTATTTTCCAAAATGCGTCATCACTTACAGAATGACGAATGAAGGAAAATATTAAAGTCCCAGCCCGGTTATTTTAGACACCGGGCCGGGTACCGGGCGTTTCCTGTATATATATATATTATCCTATATATATATATATATAGATATATAATACAGCCCTCGCTACTTCGCCCCTCGACATCTCGCAGTTATTTTACTACGCAACGTTTTTTCACGGCAAAACGTGATGTATAATCTCTCTAAATTTCAATATATATCAAAAACGCGACCCTCATATATATCGCAGTGATCGTGTAGTGGATCCCGGGCGTCGCAACTTGCTAGGGACGACTGAATATTATATAAATATTATATATAATATATATATATATATATCTATATATATATATATATATATTATATATATATATATATATATATATACATTCACATATATGTCACTTACCTTTACAGTTCATTAGCTTCTGCCTCCCGTTCTCCATTATAAGGGAACTTTCAAGCTCCAGCTCCTTAAGACCTCTGCGGCCTCGAACTCCAGATCCGAAGCTGCCGTTTGACTGTGGATAGGATGAGGATCTGAGAGTGCCGCTGGGATTTAAGGGACTCAAGTTTCTAGAAGAGCCCTAAACGTCAGGGAAAGATAGAAGATAAATGAATGACTCAAAATAGCAATGCATCATAATTGGTCCAAAATGAAGAAATATCTTCAAATCACATCTGCTTTTTATTGCCTCATCTAATTTGGATGGTCATACAAGGAAATATAAGGCTGATACAATACAAACTGAAATAATACTTCTGGACACCTTAAAAATAATTGGTCTAATATAATACAGGGCCCTCCATATACATATAATATATCGAATAAGTTAAATTATGTACCAAAATGTGATTTGAAACATGCGCTAAAATAACGGATTATATTGTCTGAATAATTTAGTCTCGGAAGCTCTTTAAGAAAAAATACGGAGCAAAGATTGAAAAGAGAGTATTTTTTTAACCCATGGGCACGAGGAAAACAAAGTCAACGCCGTTATTACCAAATTTTAATAAATGATATATATCAAGAGATCGTCGGAGGTCTTCGACGTCGCGGCGATTTTATTAATAATAATTTTTTATATTAAAAGTTTATATTTTTATTAATGCTTGGATTATTTATGTGCTTCAATATACAGTCGGCCCTGTATATCGAATTTTTCTTCGACTTAGGAATCAAAATTTGTAACTCGAATTTCGCCTAATTCGATTGCTTTTGCACAGTCCCGAGAGAATCGACTTAGGCGAAGTTGACTGTATATCAATTTACAAATAACTAATATCACTAAAATATTCTGCGCTATCATACGTTGCTTTGGCTCTCACTATTATAAATGGCTAAAAGGACTAATGAGGCCTCTTTCTTACATCGATTTCCGTGAGGTATCCTGGCGAGGCAGTAGTAAGATGTGTGATATTGTTGCCACCCGCCGCCGGCTTTTGAGAAGGAGTGTTTGTGGTTGAGCATGGTCATGCCGATGAGGAGTCTTGTGGGGGCTTCCTCACTCGGCGGAAGGATTCCCCCTCCGCTTTGGAGCTGCTCTTCGGAGTCGTGCTTGGAGCGAGGCGGCTTTCGAGAGATGGGAGAGGAGGAAGCCTCAGCCATTTCAGGATCCTCAGAGGAAATCTGATGCGAGTAAGGAGAACACGGAGCACTGGAGGAAGAAGAACTGCCCAAATAGGTTCGAATGCGCGTCCGAGGACTGGGTGGTGGAAGAATGAAGTTCTCATCATTGACTTTGCTTGGACCTGGAAAGAGATTGATATAGATATAAGATTTTAGTTATGTGTGATTATCAGAGATGTACAAAAAGAGTGAATAAACTTAACCAAATGCTACAATTTTTTATACATGCAACAAAGTCAGCGATATTGAAGATCCACCAAGGAAATGTTTTATTGTTATATTTATTTATTCGCTAAACATCATAATACTTGCAATGTCATTGAAGAATCATCATCCTTATGCTTCTTCAATAACATTGCAAAGATTTATTCAATATTTTTGTACATCTCTGTGATTATAAACTGATTCCCTTCCCTTTCACAAGGGGTGTACATAATTAATATGGATGCTAAAATGCCGTCTAACTTTTAGTTTGTCTGTTTGCTATGATTGTCCACTTATATAAACTTATTCTACAAGCAAGAAACGACCGGGTTTTCGGCCTGGCCCGGGTCCCGGCTGTTTTTTGAACGTCCCTGCCCGGTGTCTACAAATCACCGGCCCGGGACTTAAATATTTTCGTTCATTCGTCATTCTGTATGTTTTCTAAAAAAACGTCATCACTTTTTTTGGGCAAATGTTTTTGAAATTTTTGGAAAATTTATTTTCTAAAAAAAGTCGTCACTTTCAGAATGACGAAGGAAAATAAACTAAAGTCCCAGTCCGGGTCCCGGCGAAAAAAAGTGTCCCGGTCGTTTACTGTCTACAAGTTAATCAGGTGTCGAAATGGCACTACTATTTATGTATATCGCTCCTAGAACAAATCATCCGAATTCTCTTCACACTCTATCTAAATATATGTCGAGAAATAGAGCTATAAATATATAGAGAGCTTATTCCTTCAATAGCAGAGAAACATCGTCGTTCAGCTGTCGCTTGTGTCCAATATAAACAAAGTAATTTGACCTACGTCATCGTAAGCTGATCATAGAGATAGAAAGATTTGTTTATATTGGGCAATATGACGTATTCTTCTAAAGAATCCAATAAGCTCTCTATGTGTCTTTATATCCCTATGGTTGAGATATTCAAAGCATACTTACCATCAAAGCTAAACACGCTGCTCTCAGTCTCAAGGTTTGGGGAGGCAATGCGCTTTTCACGAGGTAGGGATCCATTCGTCTTTATCCTGTAATGAGGTCATACATATATATTATGTAAATACTTTGATATTCGTGTTAAGAAGAAAAGGAAAAAAACCATGACATAAATATATATAGTTTTATAATGATTCGAATGAATTAAGGATATGGATATATCACGACTGCTGTTGCTCCAATCATGGAGAATTTAATAACACTCCAAAAAGGGGACTTTTTCAATGCCTTTACAATACACAGTTATGTATCAAATAAACTATTTTTACATGAAAAAACGGCCAAATTCCGATAACAGAGAGAGAAAAATAATATATGCACATTTAGTGGTAGAGTTTATCCATGGTTATTGTACTTCAACCCCTGTGAATTTGAGCCACGGTAGTTCTACATAAAATAAGAAAAAAGTCTCACAATGTTAACTTGGACGTAAAGAAAAAAAAATATATATAATAAAAAAATATTGTAGTGTAAGCCGAAATGAAATCATGTATCAACGACAAGGAAGTGCTTATTTATATACAGAGCGAATAACTTTTATTGAGCAACATTATATATAAATATATATATATATATATTTTTTTGCCTATATAGTTCGATAGAATGCAACCGTTAGGATATAAATAAGCATTATAGCATTAAATCAGTCTATCAAACCTAGGACCTCATCAATGAGGTAGACCAAAAATGACCATCCCCTCTCGGAATTCGAACCTGCGCCCCCAACATTGAGAGTTGAACACGCCTTAACACGCACGGCTATCGAGCTCCCTTAAGGAACGAATATATTTAAGTCCCGGGGCCAGGTCCCGGCGAAAATAAGTATCCCGGTCTTGTCTTTATATATATATATATCCTTAACTCAATTAGTCAAAATGGATGGGTGGGCCAATGAGGAATTGCAAATCAATATATATAGACTTTATTGCATTTTAGATTTTGAGTTTTAGTCTTCAAAATAATTACATGATTGAGCATCATTATATTTGTTTTATTTTGAGACAAATACATCATAGTTATGAAGTCAATGCATTAAAAACATTTAAATAATATCACTCAATAAATTACACACCACATAGTAAATCATACCTTCAGCGTAGAGGTCTCATAACTCCTCTTCATTAGTTTTATATATTGTTATACACTTTGCAAAAATGCAATTAAGATGTAGAGCGAGGGATGTTCGTAATTTATGCCCAGAGATCCTTTTTAGAGGAGGAAAATATGCTATCTATTATACCTACTACGGTTCTAACAAGAATTAGGAACATGAAAAAGGAGGACTTGTTGCATGAATCGTGTTTAATTAATTGATTGATGAGCGGAAAGGAGAATGAGGAACGATATATATATATATATATCAGAGCTGTGACTAACGAATGTAAATCGCTATTAGAACTGGAAGTGTTGTTACACCTGGTGTGAAGAAGTGAACTTTGCAAAATAAATAAACAACTCCAGAGCAAAAAGCGCATTTAATACCGGACAACGTATAACAAAAGAAAGGGTTAAGAAAATAATTTGTTCGCTATTGCCTTACATTCTTTCAAAATCCGAGTGCATATATGATTTATATACAAAAACATCTATTAAATTTCAAATAATCTCTAAAAACCAAACTAAGTCCTTAATTGTCTTTTCTTATAAATTGTCCGATACTAAATGCATATGAAGAAGCCACAGAGAAGATAAATAAATAATTTTCTTTCTTTCTTATCTACTGCACCGATCGATATTCGGTAGATATATAATAAAATCTACCGAATACCGAATCGGCGGTACTGAGTCCCAGCTCTGATATATAAACTTGTGTTAGAGGCCGACCAAATCCCCCCCCCCCCAAAAAAAAAAAAATAATAAAATTACTACAAACCTTCTATACAGCAGCCTTTCATTCGGTTTCTTTGAGTTGCCACTAAAGATAGATTTGGCTAATATCTTAAAGATTAACAAAGCCGAAAATACCGATGGGTATTTGGTAGATCGGCAGTAGTACTGGCGGTAGATTTCTTCTGGTGATGCCAATATGTTTTTATGAAACTAACAAATACCGCTACCACGCATGGTTTCTGTCCATCGGCGGTGGTAGACTTTATAGTGAGGATATATATATATATAATGTTGTTTTAATTGTCAATTTAAAATTTAAAGCATGAAAGCCCAAATAATACTCTTTTTTATTTATAATGGTATCAAAACAGGTGGGCATCAACCGTATCTCAGAGAGCAAGAAAAACCAATAACTGCAATGATCTTAAAATCAAAAAGTGTAAAAATGGAGAAAAGTAACTCGCAGCTGTAGCCAAATATGTATATTAAAAAGAGCACCGCCAAAAAATCTATAGCCAGTGTGTGAACTTTTTAAGTGTTCATAGACCCTAAGGATTTTTTTGTAAGAAATATAAATAAAGATTTGTTCTTCAGTTTATAGACACAACAGCTGCATGAGATGAGAGTATTACATTCGACTTTTAAAGAAATAGAATGAGCAATAATTCACTCTTATTTGTTTGTATGTTTATGAGTGTAAAAATAAGATATGTTGTTGTTTTTTATTGTAAAAAAAGTCCTGGAAGTAAACAAAGTAAATGAATGATCCTTTAGGGAAAGAAAAATATAATGCAGTTTATTTATATGCAATACTCAAGACACTAAAGGATAGGAAATAGTACTACTCCATGGGATTTGTTATTCAAATAGAAATGGCATTGACTTGAGCACATAATACTCGGTAGGCGGAAGTACCGAACAGGAAATCATTGTATCATGAAAACCGGTTAGCGATATTGTTTGAATTTGTCAATGTACAACAGGCCATCAAGTAATTATTTTACTATGTATTTTGACCCCTTAATCTTTTTTATACTTTATACTAGTATTACCAAGAAACTAAACACTTTTTAATTAAATGATAAGACATCTTCCTTAGTCATTTTAAACTTTGTACATAGAACAAAGGAATTCAAAATTATGATAATTCCATATATATTTTATGCGCATGTTTAATACGCCTTAGACATCAATGAATTATTAGATTGCGATATTTCATTATTTTACGATTGTGCAAAAATAGTAACTATGCAATTTTAACGTGATTTGATGGAGAGAAACGAAGCGTGAACATATGAAAACGGACCGGCATCACTACACCCTGAGGGGGTGCAAAATCTTATACAGAGAAAAGTACAGCATTCTTTAAAACATTAATGGCTTTAGCTTAGGAACGAATGAATGTATACTTTATATCAAAATATCTGAATCAATGGCTCAAGACTGACGATAAAATAAAAATTGAGGCCATCCTTAAGGTTTAATGATCTAATGTCTAATTGCCATCATTAAGGATCCTCAACATAAAACTTAACAAAATAGAGCAGCAAACGTAAAAAACGCTTTGCTCTCTATAATAATAATAATTAAACAATGATGATATAAACAAATTACATTCTGCAAAATACAAATGACAGCAATCATATATATATAATATATATATCATTTGCATAATTGCTGTTAGGGTCGAGTAAGCATTTATATAATATGGAAGGATATCTTTTGAACGACAGCCGAATTTTATTGCTTGGGGGTTCTTTGGAGGCAGCAGTCATGGATGTTCGTTCAGCTACCAGATTATATCCTCTCCATCAACGGACACTTGACCCTGTGAAGCGCTTGAAGGCATATCTACGGAGGTCCGCAAAAGAAATGATTAAATATATTAAATGCTTACATTTTTTTAAGCATGTTTCTCTTCAAGAATATTTATATTTTTATATCTTTCATTTCTAGTTTGTTAAATTAATTATTACATATTTTATTATATCATTTTGTAAATATTGAAACGTTACTATTTTAGACTAAAATATATGTCATTAGGCACTAATATTATTTATGGAACTCATTTTAAAATCATGCAATTAACGGGACGTTTTTTAAACTGAAAGAAGTTAATTAGACGGATTTCAATAGATATTTTTAGTGTATTAAGAGAGGTCAAAACAAAGTAGTTGTTTTCTCTACTTGGTATTTGTGTATGTAAGTATGTAAAAACATTTGTTTTTTAAGGTTGATTAAAAGGTTTATCTTCAATTTTCTTAGAAAATCAAATTATCTTGTATTCGATGCATATGAATAGATTTTTCTTACATCGAATAAAAACGCCAAAATTGGTATACAAGTTAGCATAAATG
>CP045897.1:27188987-27204319 GCA_013387185.1 Caligus rogercresseyi
TTTATTGTAAAGTAATTATTACCGAGTTTATTAAATACAACAAAAGAATAAATACCACTTTCATAAAGAATATTCACAAATGGTATTGTATATATTCTAATTCTTATCCTATTATATCTTGTTGTTGGTTTCGTGAGGTTATAATTTATTTCTACTGGATTTACAGAGTTTCTATTGATTCCTTGCACTAGCGACCAAACGAGTCTTAGCACGTACAGCATCACAGGAATTGTATTTCATCATGAAACAAAGCTGCATGGTGTAAAAATCTAAGAAATACTTGCCTCTCCTGTATGTTGGCATGGTTCTTTTGACACATATAATATATATATTTTTTTCCATGTGCACTTCAAGTTTTTCAATAATAATATAAGAAAAACGAAACGAAAATAAAGATGCAGAAAAAAAGAAGTTTGAGAGATAACAAACAAGTCATCCTTCAAGTCCTATGCATAGCGTGTGTATCTGTTTAAGCTTCTCAAGTGTTATTTTTTTATTCAACGATTCATAAACATATAGAAGAATTTAAAGAAATAAAATGAATATATATAACATGAAGTATCAGAGATCTATAATTAAACCATCTTTTTAACCCTTTAGTGGTGAGCGTTCGGTCTCTTGGCCCAACTTCATATTTGTTTTTGATCAAAGACATACGATAGTTTTTCAATTCAATAAATGTGATCACTACAACAAAAGGGCAAGTATTCCACTATCACTGTAGTTCATAGTAAGAGGTCGTCTGAGAGTGGATTTTTAGGGCTGATATATTAGCGATAGACTTTTCCGGACAAAAGTCGATAGCCGATTATAATCAGACGATAGTTTTTTTTTCTGTACCCCCTAATATTTATTTAAAAAACCTTATGTAATTAGTTTTCACACAGTAGGGTATATCTTTGAATATGTGTAATTTGACTTATAATCAATATTAAGTAATATATTTTATGAATTAATACAAAATATATTCGGTAAACAATTATTTCTAACGTAGAATAATTTATTGATTCCGATCTTCCGAATTGTGTTTCTATTCTTTGTTTGTCTTAAGATATCTACATACTTAGAGAGTATCCATTCACCGTAATAGTGATGAAACGGAATAAACATTCACCCATTCCCAAACGTAGGCGTTGCATTATTTAATAGATACTAATAGGTCACTATGGTTATGTTTATTCAAGTGATTCCTAATGGGCAGCCCATAAAAAACAATTAAGATTGTTTTATAGAATTATAATCTAATATCTCTGCCAACCAAAGTGAAGTATCGCTTTATTTCAGTACTTTTCCACGCTTCATTTGATGCATCTTTTGAGTGCATTTCAATATTTTCAGAATACATTTGTGGAAACTGCAAATTATCCAAAAGTAAAATATTTTTTGCGTAAATTATAAATACGATAAAGGGAGCTCGATAGCCGTGCGTGCTAAGGCGTGTTCAACTCTCAAGTTGGGGCGCAGGTTCGAATCCCGAGAGGGGATGGTCATTTTTGGTTTACCCTCATGATAAGATCCTAGTTCGATAGACTAATTTTAAACGCTATAATGCTTATTTATATCCTGTCGGATATTGCAATTCTATCGAACCATATAGGCAAAAAAAAAAAAAAACGATAAAATAACTACTACAATCAGACAATGTGAAAGGTTTTTTTTTTTTGCTATCTGATCCACATCTTTAAGTAAACAATAAAACTAACAAATTTAAGTTCATTCATACTATAAATATTAATGAATCAAAAGATAGTTCTTGCAAACACTAATTCATTTCTCCATTCACTTCTTTGAACGTTGATATTCTATCACAGGACCCTTAAAGATCGATTATGTGAGTTTTTTTTGCTATCTGATCCACGCCTTTAAGTTACCATGAACTAAGAAATATATAAAATCATTCATAGTATTTAATATGAATAAATTGCAAATTGTAAAAACAACTTTTTCAGTTCATAATTAACTTTTTTATACGTTTAATATTCGGCGCTATTATAAATGTATCGTTAGATGTAATGAAACAATATAATTACCATACTTTTTTAAATTATTATTCAACCAGTTAATTTTTAAATATTTATAAAAAGAAAATACATAAAAATATTAAATATATTATTATTATTTTCTAAATAAGCTCGACGGTTACTTTCCCTTAACGAAAGCGATTGTTTATTTGATAATAATAGAAAGAGATATTGTATAGACTCAAAGGATTTGCCAATGACGTCATGAATGTAGGCCCTGAAAAAAAAGAGACAATTAGTATTTTTAAGGATGAACTTTTGTTTCTGAATTATTGATGTTAACAACACCTCAAGAGCCACGATTAAAATGATAATTTAATGCATAAAGCCACTGCTTGTTTTGTGTTTATCATCTCCTTTCAAACATCCCTTTTTTTTTTTGCCTAATTGGTTCGATAGAATGGCAGTATCCAACTGTATATAAAAAAGAATTTTAGCATTAAAATGTGTCTATCGAATCTAGGATCTTATGAGGATTAGTAGACCGAAGTGACCATTCCCTCTTGGGAGTATTCGAACCTGCAACCCCAACATTGGAGTTGAACACACGCACTCGGCTATGCACTCCCTTTTTTTGCCTATAGGTTCAACAGAATTGCAGTATCCGACAGGATATAAATAAGCATTATAGAATTTAAATTAGTCCCTCGAACCTAGGATCTACTCAATGAGGTAGACCAAAAAATGACCATCCCCTCTCGGGAGTGTTCGACCTGCGCCCCCAACATTGAGGGTTGAACACGACTTAACGCACTCGGCTATTGCGCTCCCTTTGTTTGCCTATATGGTTCAACAGAATTGCAGTATCCGACAGGATATAAATAAGCATTATAGCAGTAAATTAGTTCCTCGAACATAGGATCACTCAATGAGGCGACCAAAAATGACCATCCCCTCTCGGGAGTATTCGAACCTGCGACCCCAACATTGAGAGTTGAAATCGCCTTAACGCACTCGGCTATTGCACTACCTTTTGTTATCCTTAAGTGCTAATTTTTTTTGCCATCACATCAATAAGCTGGCTAATAAATAAGGATGAAGACCTATTTAGCCCAACGATGATATAATTTTTGCACCCTACGTTCATTGCATGTATAAACATGTTATCATGCATGATTACAGAGGAGGCATTATTTAGTTTGAGCAGAAAGCCTATTCATTTTGATTCTTGTCCAAGAATACCTATGTTTGCCCCATTCAATAACCCCAGACAAGAATATGCAAGATCTATTCAATTGCGATTTACAAGTATTCAGTAGATGCCACAGATTACTTACTAGTAGACAGTATTTTTAATTTAATGCATGCCTAATAATTTCGGTAAAGCATTTTTTAAATGAATATCCATCTATAGCTTTAATACTATAGTTTTTTAAACTTGTACTTTGTCGGCTAAAAGCTTATTTGAAGTATACTTTATATTAGAATTTAAGCTTTTCAATGTTTAAACAAATTTAACAAATCAAGTTCTTTGAAAAAAAATGAGTTCCCTTAATTATTATCCATAAACCTAATCATGTTATTACGGATGATATTCAAATATCTCTGAATTGACAACAGCCAAATGTAAAGTATTGCTTTATTGCAGTACTTTTTATTCACGCTCCACTTCAGTCAACCAATCACGTTCTAGGAAAAAAGGTATGTAGCCATTAATTATCATTTATTACATCACATAATATCCGAGTTGATGTACACATCTCAACAGCCAAATGTGAATTATTGCCATAATTGAGTACTAGTTTTTATATCATTCACGCTCCATTTGATTATAACAATCACGTTCTGGAGATAACATTTTTTGTATTCCTAATTATAATTCAAAATTAATGTGAAAGAGAGGGTTAATGTAAGTTTTTTCTTCTTCTTCATTTTATTAACGCAGGAAGCTAACTTTTTATGACATAGTAAGTGAACAACCCTTATAAAAGCATGTAATTACAATGTACAAAAAGCCAGAGGAAGGGTCAAGGCAGAGGATGAGGAAAAAGGCACCCCTCTATTTTTGTACTTACATACACACATAAAACATGCCTCTGTACTGTTTATAGGTTTGTCTAAATTGTAAATATATATATTGTTTTTGGCTCACATGATTGTTTTTCCATACAAATAAAAAAGATATATTATTTTTTCAGGCTGCGCTTAGACAAAGTATCAAGAGAGGACAGCATTTCAAAGTAAGGAGATAAGATTAAACAACTAGTAGATAAAGGCAGGTCCAAGTGAGAATAAAACAAATTTGACCACATAGTTGTGTATATAAGGAGTACGATAGTCATAGGAATTATATATATATATTATATATTCTCGCCCACGATTTTGAGTGAGACAAAGAACAAAATAGATGAAGGGAGTGATTATAACAATAATAATCAACACTCCCCCTTTTTACAGATTTCATCCATGAAAATAATAGTGTAAACCAAGTGTGTACCTTTTTATTTTAAGTGTATGTATTATCAATACGTCATCATCTGCCTGATTATTACATCACGAAGTCGTCTGTAAAGTGGTTCATGTCTGAAGGAACAAACGGATTCAGCTGATATTGGACTTTAAAGTTTATTTTAATGATTTGAAATACAATTTACTTTCAAATATGAGCATTTTTTTGCCTATTTGGTTCGATAGAATGCAATATCCGACAGGATATAATAAGCATTATAGCATTAAAATTAGTCACTCAAACTTAGTATCTTATCAATGAGGTAGCGGACCAAAAAATGACCATCCCCTCTTGGGAGTATTCGAACCCCCCGCCCCCAACATTGAGAGTTGAACACGACACAAACATGTATTCAAATGTAAACCAAAGAACTCAAAAATAGGCAAAACCGTTTTAAATTATTTATCATATCTTTATTAAATATTTTTGAAAAATAATATTAAATTTATATCTACTCTTTAATTAAAATGTAAATCAATATTCAAGTAGCACTCTAAAATAAATCGGCAGAGTCTCTTCGAATTTCCGTCAGGAACCCTTCCCTCTAAGCCGGCCCCATTAGTAAAATACTCATATTCATATTTTGCATCTCTGAGTGTATATATGATATATATATTTTTTACTAATATGTCCCTATATTTAAAAATGTGATTCATAGATTAATCATGATATTAAATTGTGTTAAATGCATTTTTTGCTATATAATATGAGCATTTTTGTTACATAAACTAATACTTTTATTATATTATTTTAGATCGAACCCTTATTATTTACTTTAAATAAACATAATTTCAATTACGCTATCATTTCACCGGTCAACCGTCCTTAAGTGTGAAGGAACAAATGAATTCAAGCAACCAAAGAGGCAGAACCAAATCATGTATTTTTGCGTTCAAAATGATCATTTAATAAGATAAAATATTTTTTAAGGATATCATTGATTGACTTCAACCCTTTTACTTTTGAAGCACAAGTTGTTTCAAAAGAGTGACGTATCATATTATTTCATCACACGGAAGAAACGGAGTACTCAGCTAAAATTAGACACTAAAGGTGCAAACTAAATTAGCTTATTATTATTATTTAAAATATCTTTTAGTGCTTAAATTAAGTTATTTTTACCATAGAAAAACTGCTTTTATTGAGTGTCCACAGTTCTCATTGTATTAATATATATTATAACGTCAGATGGTAAGTATGTTTATTATTGATATCGTTTCTCTTGGGTGTATATTAATTTTTAAGAGTAAGTTTGTTAATAAATAAAACAGAAGGGACTGAAGTCTAATTAACGTATCGGTAGTGTTATTTAATTTTTTAATAAAGTTATCATTATTCATCCCTAATGGCTAGTCCCTAACAATGTGGAACATGAGTTTTGCAAAATGATTATGTTTCCTCAGAAATAAATTTTATATGATCAATTAAGTATTTTAAGTCAATACTATTTATCGCTTTTGCAAGTTGCTTTTTAATATATATATTAGCATTTATCTCAATATTAAACATTATTTCATCATTATATAGGTTTTAAAAATATATATTGTAGGATCCCTGTTTATTTTGTACATAAAAGCCATTAAATTGGATTTTTTTGGTTATCCAAGCAGTTTTGGTTATATATATATATATCATCATACCATGTGATAAAAAATATAATAACTCTTATGAACAGTTGTGTTAAACCGAACATAAATAAAATTCTAATTCAAATTTACATATTAGATTATTGTATTTTCTTAATTTGTATAAATGTACATTTTAGTTTATTTTTTTCAGCCAAAAAAATTGCCAAGACCTTCAGTAAAAAATGTAATAATTTAACCATTATGAATGAAAAACACAATAAATTATTTAGACAAAAATATATCATAGACATATAATGAACTTCTTACCTTCATCAGTCAATATATTTTTTTTGTGTGCCTATTTTGATGCACCCCGCCACTAATAAAATAATAATACTTATATTGTGTATGAAACAACAATTATATCTTTTTAAACACAGACTGCACACAGGAGTTTTTATCTAGAAGCCACATGTTCACGCTAGACGACCCTCATGAGCACTCTACTAAACTCATGACTGACGCCGGGCCAACACAGACTGTCGAGGGAGAAATCTTTTTTTTTTTTTGAAAGACGAAATATGAACATATACACTTTGTTTATCTTCTTTTTTTTTTTTGTTGTTGTGAAAAGGAAGAAAAAGGAGTGCGCGCTGTTTAAATGCATCAAATTGAAGGGGAGGAGAGGCGCTTTAGGACTGCGCCTGGTTTTAAAGGGTGAGCCCCCCCTCCCCCCCTCATCCTCCCTTTAAATTGTCTTTGTGGCTCCATATTTAAAATTGATTAACAATAATAGAGGGGAAAATGATAAATATTTAATAATGCTGATGCTGGTGATGAATGAATGGATGAGTAACCACGAGTGGACTGACAGTGGAGGAAAATATTGTTTCATTGAACGAGATATGCCCATAGAGATATACTAAGATATAGAGAGCTGATTCCATAGAGACATAAAGATATAGAGAGCTTATTGGACTCGTCAGAGAAATACGTCATTGTGTCAAGAATATAGCTGAACAATATTTCTCTTCTATTGGAGGGAAGAGAAATACGTCATTGTGCTATGTTTATATCTCTTTGATTCTATCTCTATGATCAGCTGTCGATGACGTAGTATCAACTACTTTGTTTATAGTGGACACACAGAAACAATAGAACGCTGTTTCTCTGCTATTGAAGGGAATCAGCTCTCTCTATATATTTATATCTCAATGGCTGATTCCCTTCAATAGCAGAGAAACATCGTCGTTCAGCTGTATTCTGTGTGTTCAAAATAAACAAGTAATTTGTACTACGTCATCGTAAGCTGATCATAGAGATAGATTATATCTCTATGATCAGTTTACGATGACATAGTACAAATTTCTTTGTTTAGTTTGGACACACAGATACAGATGAAGGGAATAAGCTCTCTATATCTTTATATCTCTATGGATATACCTCGTTTTTAGTCTATAAAGAATAGGAATAAAGCCCCCCAATTTGCTAAAATGGTGGCTAGCAACAAAGGCCCGTTGACGGAGGACTTGTAACATCCTTATTAAGGATAACAAAAGGAAATTCTCGAGAATTCACTAATAAATTTGTATCATTTTTTCAGTTGGTACATTAATTTCCTATTTTTTGATATTATTTTTGGTCTATTAAGACAAGGTGAGTTGAGAATGAAGCCCCCATTTGCCAAAATGGTGGGCTTGCAGAAAGTCCTGTTGACGGAGGACCTTTTTATTAAGGATAACAGAAAGGAAATTCTCGCAAACTCACCAATAAAGATAAAGCATTCTGTCAATTGGTAAATAAATTTCCAATTTTTTTATTTATGTTTTTTTATACACTTCATGTACAGACTTGGTCTTTATATCCATTGGATTTATGAATACATCTATTTGTTGTGACGTCAGACCGGAATTCATATCATTGTATTATCCTGCATTTCCTCAATATGAATTTGGACATTCGGGCTGGCTTTTATGTATACATATTTATCTCATTTGTAGATTTAGTATTTATAAACATTGGTTTATGTGACGTCACATCGAAATTCATATCATTGTAGTGTCCTGGCTTCTATATGAATTATGACATTAGGATTGCCTTTTATTGACAAATATTAATCGTATGCGTCAACCTTGTATTTTTATAACTTGTATTTAAGGACACACTTATTTTTGTGACGTCAGAACGAAATTATTATCATTATTTTGTCCTGCATTATTCAATATATGAATTGAGACACAAGGGTTGACTTTTTTTAATCATATGCGCAAAGCTTGTCTTTATAGAACTTGGATTTCAGGATACATTTATTGTAAGTGACGTCAGAGCAAAACATACATCATTGCACACTCCTAAATTTCCTCTATATCAATTTGGACACTCTGGCTGCCCTTTATATAAATATTTTATATTATGTGCAGACCTAGTCTTAATAGAAATCAAATTTTAAGATATATTTCTTTGCTGTGACGTCAGAGCGGAGTTCATTAAATTGAATGTTTGATTAAATACATTGCCATTTACCCAGCTATATAATAGCTTATATATTAACATAAGATTAAATCGCTGGATATTGATACCAACATTTTTTACTAAGAAGATATTGACTTTTATAGTAAATTTTGCTCATTTTTGACGTCACAATAAACGTGTCAACCAAAATTTATGTTCTGCTAAGAATAGTGCGGCAAATGGTTTTTTATAGAATGAGAACACGTAGAGTGAGACATAAAATAGAACAACACCTGCTGTCTTTTAGTTTTTTCTTTGTTGTCCAAAGATTGCTTTATATTTTATGATGTTTCGGCTGTAAATACTATCTCATAATACGAGGTCAAAATATGTTTAGAAAAGCTCAATATAACAGCAAAATAATATTGTGGAGACAAAGACGTAGGTTTTATAATAATAAACGTATAAAAATAATTGTGGATCAAATAATGTATTTTGATATATATAAGAATGTCAAGGAAATAAATTTTTTCATGCACTCAAAAAAAAAAAATATATATATATGTATTTATATATATTTCGATATGTCCATAAAAATGGCAAATTGCTTCATATTTTAAAGATTGGTTAATCATTTCGACCTTTAAAATCATGATTTCGCAGTTCACATTTTGGTCATGTATAAAGCTATTTCATTTATGTATTTTAAAACTTCAGATAACATATTATTATACTATAAATGTAGACATTATTTACAAGTTGATAACAACAAACAAATGTAGTTCCTTTTTGTTACGCAAAGATCACTTTTATGATGTTTAAGCTGTAAATAATATGAAAATACGAGTTCTAAATAAGTTTATTAAGTTCTAAATAATAACAAACTATGTTGGGCAGCAAAAAAATATTTCATTTCAAAAGAATAATAAATATATCTTTATTTAGATCATTTTTAAACGTCTTTATTTTATTACACACTTGAATTGTTGAAGATAACAAAAATATAATGAAATGAGTCCTTTTGTAAATGAAATTATTAAATATTTTGATCCTTTGTATAAAAATTAATATTATTATTTGTGCTATAAATATTATTTTGACTGAATTGGTACAAAATGAAAGCATAACAATTGAATGGAATTTTTTCTATGAGATACCCAATGAAAAGTTTTAGTAAATAACGAGTCAAGTTTTTAAAATACGGATGTTTTTTCACGCTAGAATTGCAGATTTAACTATTGGCGTAGTGTATATATATATTATATTATATATATATATATATATATATACTTTAATATTTTTGGTAAATTCCCTCCCTTTATTAATTTTTAATTATTTAAAAGAAAATTATAAATCCCCGATTGGGTTAAAACTAATAAAGCGGTGCTGACATACATTGTCGTAAAGTATCTATAATTTAATGAGTAAATAATTTTGCAAGAATAATAATTATAAATTTCTCTAAAAAAATATTAGGAATATCTCAATAGAAATCTAACGATATGATTTTTTTTAAACTATGCACAGCATCAACCAATTAGTGCTAGTCACCTTCCAAAGGCTAATCGATTATATTTTGTGCAATATGCATGTTTTTCCTGCAACTTCTTCTGATGGCAATCAACGAATCTCAACAGATTTGTATAAAATTTCGATAAAAAGTTCATGAATTTATAATTGATTTAAATATTGAAATATGATGTAGGTCGATTTCAATTCATTAACGTGAGCTGCATTTCTAGGTAGTTCACAACTCCTGGGATTCTAGTATATACATAATACTTTATTTTATCATATTGTGTAATGGCCAGCAGTTTGCCCTAATAACTTCATGGCCATTTGGTACCTACTCAAGGAATGTATATATACTTTTTCATCTGTCCTACTTACCTTATACAAACAACTGTTGTCAGGGGGAAATAAATTATACTTACATATTTGAAGTGTCCTCGCAATAATTTTGTCAACTCAAGCGATAATTATACTTTTTTTAAATTGTTGTATACGAAGTATAAAATTACTTATTTTTATTGTATTGAGATAGCTCCTTATATTCTACTAGTAAGAGTACATATACTACAGGACTATATATATATATATCAGAAAACGACCAGGTATCCGGACCGGATCCCGCCTGTTTTTTGAACATCCCGGCTCAGTGTCTAAAAATCACCGGGCCGAGACTTTAATATATTCGTTTGTTCGTCATTCTGAAAGTGACGACCTTTTTTTAGAAAATAATTTTAATATTTTTTAAAAATAGTTCAAAATTAATTTACATATAAAAAAATGTCATCACTTCCTTTTAGAAAATAATTTTTGTATTTTAAAAAATTCATAGCAAAAATTATTTTCAAAAAAAAACTTCGTCACTTTCAGAATGACGAAGGATCGAATATATTAGTCCCGGCCGGTGATTTTTAGACACCGGCCGGGATGTTCAAAAAACAGCCAGGTTACCCGGTTGTTGCCTGATATATATATACAGTCCAACCTGTGTTAGCCCTCACCTGTCTCTAACGGTCACTCGTCCATAGCGACAACCCAAATTTCCCCTCAGAATACAAAATTAGTACTAAAAACTATGTATAGTGACCACCTTTTACTAACAGTGTCTTTTTGGGCTTCCTTGAGTGGTGGTTAATGACAGGTTTGACTGTAGAAACATTATTTTCATTTCTCTTTGAAAAATATTATATTGCAAAAAATATATTCCCTCCTTTTTAAAACAGTTTAAATATAGAAAATGACAGGCTTATAAGCAATATGCACAAATGCTATTTGCTAAAAAAAATAGTTAAAAACTGATGTTAGAGTGAGTGAGTGTCTCTATGTCTTGAAAGCGCAACTGTTTATTTACTTGCCCACACAAAACCTGACTATTAATCCCTCAAATGTAGGGACACATCTGCTCACAAATAAAGAAGAGATATCCTTGGACCACAGGCTGAGGCTTTACGGAGGGCCGCAAGGAGAGGAGTAAATATTATTGTTCTTTTCAATGCTGTCCGGATAATACAGTTGAGGAAAATAACCACCTCATACAAAGAAAAAACCCGGTCAATTTACATGAATCGGTAAATATTTAATTAGAATAACACACCCTAATTAGAGTACTAATAATTTGAATTACTAAAAATATGTCCTTACATTCTTCAACTTAAAGGATAAGTATTTTTATGCAATATTTTATTCCTCTCAAATACCCACGTATTATGGTTGGTCTTTTAATAGACCGTTATTTTCATCTTTTTCTTAATTCCTATTTTTTCCTATAATTTTTTTTCCACAGATCATTTTATCGTGATTCATTACTTTCCTGTTTTGGAACATTTTTTCCAAAGAACTAATTTTTTAAGTTAATAATTGACTAATTCGAAACGATGCAATTAATTTGCCAATGTATGTATTTACATGTTTTGGGTCTACATATAGTTTATATTAATATATTTACCGTGACGTCATTATGAAACGTAGGTAATTGTCTACACCCGGTCATTTCTGAATATGATCCAGGATCAGTCATCTTCCGACATACTGAACAAGGAAGAATTTTGACGATTGGTTGAATATATATATATATAGTTAGTTCAAGGAAAATTTTAAATGTTTTTATAGCATTGTTTTGCCAACACGACAATATAAATTATTTTTATTTTTTGTTGGCAAATCAATTTTTATTATGGACATCTTATCGTCAGTGTAATGATCCATTTATCGTCAGATATGATGGAACAAATAAACTTTATTCCCGGAGTATGTAGGGTGGCTTTCATTTATAATCATAGGTGGTAACAGGCCCGGCAGCAGGCCCAGGCTGTTGGGGGCCCTACAGTTGTTATGGGGGGAGGGGGGCACAGTTGGCACATTCATAAAAAATCGGGCCCACGTCACTAGGTGGGCCTCAGTGGTAATGCTATGTTCATTCAAATAATTCGTAAACGACACGGATTTAGGCAACAGAGCGTTCAACTTGTAAATATTAATTTCTTATCTTCATTAAGTTGATTGTCCCGAATGATGCCTTATACAATACCAAATGGGGGTTAATCATCATAATCATATATACTTTCAACCAATCACGTTCAAGAAAACCACGTCCCAGTTGGAATGCTTACCTATAAGAAAAATATATAATATATCATTAACACAAATCTATAGAGCCATAAAATCAATTCATATTACTAACGGCACCATTTAATTTGCCATTTTTGATCCCCCCTAAACATTGAATAAAGGACTAATATAGATCTTGTTAGAAAGGGAATCAGGTGTTATATAAAAGAAGCCATTTATAAGTTGTTTTGTTTTGTTTGAAGAGCGTGGGCCGTGGAATGAAATGAGAAAGATGCTGTTTTTTTAATATTTGAGTAGACAACCATGCCTGCCCCCACTGACTGGCTGCTACATATAAGCCCATCAATTTGAATGGAATAAGAGCGACTGTTAGAAATAACAAGAAAACTCATGGATTGACATGGCGGCGTGGGAGTTTTCAATCATTGTACGAAAGAAAAAAAATGTTGCAAATGCAAAGAAATAAATCCTTAAGATGATAACAAATGGTATACAATAAATATAAGTGGTGAAGTTCTACAAGGTGTTTCAAAACAAGTGTGTGACTCGTCATTTGCTTAGTGAATTACATCGTCCTAAAGGGAAGTAGACGTTGAATAAAGATTATTAACCACTGATCTAACGAATAACTTGATGCAGAAGAGACTGAATAAAAGAGGAGAAGAGCAATGACGAAGTCAGCAGCTGACGGTAGCCATTTTAATTCCCTTTTAATATGAAATATATAACTAAAGTCGATGAACCAAAAGAAAAGAATATTAGTTATCCATTGAGCAGTCAAAGTCTAAATATCAAATCTTTAGCAAATCCTCTGTGACCCTTACACTTGATATCTTTCCCTTTGATAGCAAGCTGAATTTGAGGTTTATCGTGGTTTTTTTTTGTTTTTTGCCAATATGGTTCGATAGAATTGCATCCGACTAGATATAAATGCATTATAACATTTAAATTATCTATCAAACTAGGATCTTATCAATGAGGTAGGCCAAAAATGACCATCCCCTCTCGGGAGTATTCGAACCTGCGCCCCCAACATTGAGAGTTGAACGTGATTTATTTCATTTCCTACTCTATATGAACTCAATGCTTTCTTATATCCTTGGACCCTCACGCATTGTTTTATTGAATACACTCCTTATTGTTAAAGACATGAAACAACCCGTCAAGAGATTCAATGCATCCTTACTCAAATGGGGTATCAATGAAAGGGATACGAACTATATTTTGAAGAAACGGGTTTGGGGCCTTTAAACACTATTGGTAGGGAAATAAAAGCAGCAATGTCGGGGAGGAAGGTAATAATTCCTGCTATGAAAGGAATGTGAACATCAATACATTTAATTTGAAATGGTTCTTATATTGGGAGAAAAAATCATGAATAAGGAACGTATATAATACCATCCAATATATCACGAGTGATAAGTATTAATATACGTTATAGACAACAAATTTATCACCGCTTCGTTTTTTAAAGAAAATAAGGGAGTAATTTCATAGTCAAAGCCAAAAAGATTGAAATTGATATTATTTGAGGGCAAATATGAATAGATAAAGGTACACGATAGGAAAGTTTCATTCTATGCTTTAAAAAAAATAAATAAAATTACATTAATGTCTTCTACAGAATATTTATAATAATGAAAATGTTTTAACCAATATTCTTATAGCTAGAGCACATTAAGGAATTCTTAGAATCTTGTAATATGGTTATATCCTTGTTGACCTGATATAAAATGATAAATTAAAGCTTTTGTATCTTCGAGGGGAATGGCTCAGATCGAGTATTGGAGTCCGTCTTTGGAATAAAGACTCGACCTCAATTCATACCATATAAATCTACCCTTATAAAACAAAACAAGTTATTACGAAAAATGTATTATTTATTTTTATACATTTATGATAACAGTCAGCTTTTTTAAAGTATCTTAGCTATAAATATGTATTTAATATTTGTTATGATTTTGTGGTTGATATTTATTAATGTTAACAAACAAAAAACATAGCTTCCAAGTAGTGCATTTTCATGTGGGGATTTTGGATTGTACTAGTTAGAATTATAGCAAACGCCGCTGGGGGAAAAATATTTTTAAAGTATTGTTATTATAAAAATACCAAAACTACTAAATTGATCATTTTACATCAGCCAATAGAATTGATATTTTGTTCAACCTTTTTGTTTGGCACAGATCATCTATTCATCTTATTTTTTAAAGAATCCATGGTGTAATAATAAATATCAAGTATCGTTTTCTGACGACGCTTCTTCAATTGTGTTTAAAAAAACTACATTTATTTATTCTGAGTTTTATTACATATATTTTTCTCCTCATAATATATACCATTCCGAAAATGGGGATTCCTTTTGGGCATAGACAAGCCACTGGACCGAAGTTTTGGCAAGCGCGCTAATGGAACTAAAGAAGGACGGAAGTTGAAAACCTATTCAAAGCAGTGGAGTTCTGAATTGCTTCGAAGCCTCAAATAGAACTTTGTTTAAACTCAACCAAGACCCTCAGACAACCAATGAAATACCTCATCTGCGTAAGTAACGGATCAAGAATCGATTTATCGGCCCCTAATATATTTATTGTGCTTTTAAAACATTTCTCATGTGTTTTAATTAGTGTTTTTTTGTAGCCTTTCTGTTTTGATAGAATTGCATCCGTGTGAATATATAAATAAGCATTAAAACGTTAACATTAGTTTATATAATCTAGGATCTTAGATGGTCTATCGAATCTAGGATCTTTGTTTGTCCTCCAGAAC
>CP045897.1:27204419-27216854 GCA_013387185.1 Caligus rogercresseyi
GAATATAAATAAACATTATAGCGTATAAATTATCTTATCAATGAGGTTGACCACAATAAACTTTCCTCTATCGGGATTCGAACCTGTACTCCGACATTGAAAGCTGGTCAAGCCTTAACGCACTGAGCTATGAAATTATATACATTTACCCAAGGTATATTGAAATCTTAAAGTATGCCCATATTACTAAGAGAGCTACTTTCGCTTGCCGTCTAACGTCATTAAAAAACCATCGACAAGTTGGAAGAATAAATTAGAATATATTTTTGATGACGCAATAATAATTAGGTCCGAAATAAGAGGTCTTCAATTGGTAGGCCTTGCAAACTCATCTATAAACTTCTTTTGATCACTGGTCACTGAATTTGTATGCCATATATCATTAAAGTGAAGTTCCTTTATCGTCAGATATGATGCAACAAAATAAGCATCTAATTATTTCCTCAGTTAAGGATGTGTTTTATTTATTAATTGATATTAATCCTTGGTTTTGATATTCAATAGATTCAAATGAAATTTGAATTGGCTATTTTGAAAGAAAATTAAGGTATCAAAAATTTACCTCACAGCTGTAAATGAAGTAATCTCTTATTATTAAGATTGCCAACTGTTTTGTAAGTCTTAAACTTATTTCCTTCCCACCAATCATGTTTGAGAGAAAAAAATCCTCTTTCGATATATTCTAGTGATAAAATATTTTCCATTCCTCGCCCTCTAACACCAAAAACTATTAAAGGGGTACAATAGCCGTGCGTGCGTGTTAAGGCGTGTTCAACTCTTGTTGGAGGACCAGGTTCGAATACTCCCGAGAGGGGATGGTCCTTTTTGGTCTACATCATTGATAAGATCCTAGGTTCGAGTGACTAATTGTAATGTTGTAATGCTTATTTATATCCTATCGGATGCAATTCTGTCGATCGGGCTCAGGGTTTTTTGCCTATATGGTCGATAGAATTGCAGTATCCGAAAGGATATAAATAAGCATTATAGCATTAAAATTAGTCTATCGAACCTAGGATCTTATCAATGAGGTAGAAAAAATGACCATCCCTCTCGGGATTCGAATCTGCGCCCCCAACATTAAGAGTTGAACACGCCTAGTGCACACGGCTATTGCGCTCCCTTTTAGTTTTTTTAAATACTTAAATAATTTATTCATTGTTCTATATTAAAATAGATTTTTTTTAAATGTGGTTTCTGCTTGAAATAATATGAATAACAATTATAGCTAGAGGCATATATACACTCAGAGAGTGCAAACCTCCGCCGTCACGGGGTCCTTATGAGCCTTCCGAAGCGGATTTTTCACGACTGGGGCGGCGTAGAGGGACGGGGGAGGGTTCCTCTCGACGAAATTTGAGAGGAAGACGCCCCGGCACCCTTTTCACAGCACAGCGACATCTATTCGCAGAGTAGGCTATCTTGAAATATTTAGTAGTATTTAGCTCATTTTGCTCTTAATCTGCACTCAGAGATGCCAAAATTTAATCACTTGTTCCTTTTGGTACTTCTAACAACTCCACAAAGTTTCATCCGAATCCGTTCCGTACTTTTGAGTTATCCTGCTGACAAACAACCAACAAACAAAACCAACCAACAACAAACCAAAGCCAATGAAAACTAGAGGCATATATACAATCAGAGAGTGTGTACCTGCCTTATTTTATCTTCCCCGCCGATCCCACACACATTCCCATTAAAAACATTCTCCCTTTCACACGCCCGATTTTCTATCTCTAATCATGTTTCCTCTCTGTTAGCTCATTTTGCATATTAAAAAGCACTCAGAGACGGGAAGAGGAAGAAGTTTAAGCTACGTCACTGGGTTAACATAGTCCTGACTGATATATGAACAATAATACGTCAATGAATATTTTTTTAAGCGTTTTGTGTTCCTACTCCCTTAATAGAGACCCCATTTCATTTAGTATATTTGCTCATTTTGCATATTAAAAAACACTTTAGAGATGCCAAAATTTAATCACTTGTTCCTTTTTGGATTTCCACAACTCCCAAGTTTCATTCGAATCCGTTCAGTACTTTTTGAGTTATCCTCTGACAAACAACAACAAAACGCCAGTGAAAACAATACCTCCTTCGCGGAGGTAATAATAAGGATCCTGACGTTTCAATATTCATGCAAACATCAATATATAACATTTGTATTCCATATACCTTATTGTGAGTCAGTCCAGTCCAATAGAAGTAAAGATTGTTTGTTCATAGTTTTTAAGATTAAAGTCTCTTTCCCAACTAGTCCACGTCCTTAGATGTATGTCTATTTTTAAAAGATTGAGCTCTTAGTTATGTAGATTGGTTCTTGTTCAATATCAGGAGTTTTTAGGAGATAGTCAGCCCCCTTCTCAAGCGGCGCATGTCAAGATCATCACAGAAAAAATAGTGTATACGGTGGTTGTATTCATTGAAAAAAGATCTCAAAACGGTTTAAGCATTCATTCAGGAGTCAAATAGGAGTTGTTATATGAATATTTTGTTGGTCCACCTTCTTGGACAGCCATTTTTACCTCGCCGAAGGAGGTATTGTTTTCACTGGCGTTGGTTTGTTTGTCAGCAGGATAACTCAAAAAGTACGGAACGGATTCGGTTGAAACTTTGTGGAGTTGTTGGAAATGCCAAAAGAAACAAGTGATTAAATTTTGGCATCTCTGAGTGCAGAATTAAGATGCCAAATGAGCTAAATACTAATAAATATTTCAGGTTAGCCTACTCTGCCAATAGATGTCGCTGTGCTGTGAAATCGGGTGCCGGGAGCGTCTTTCTCTCGGAATTTCCGTCGAGGGGAACCCTCCCCCGTCCCTCTACGCCGCCCCAGTCGTGAAAAATCCGCCTCGGAAGGCTCATAAGGACCCCGTGACGGCGGAGGTTTACACTCTCTGAGTGTATACATGCCTCTAGTTTTATCTTCTTTTATTCTTATATTGATTGAAAACACTGATCTCTTAGAAGGTCAATCATTGTAGAGCTTAAAAAAATGCTATTGGCTAAGGAGCATATATTTTTTTTGCAAACTCGCCATATTCATGACTTTCTTTCCATTTTTTTGCAATTTTGGTTTGATAGAATTGCATCCGAGAGGATTAAACAAGCATTATAGCATGTAAATAGCCTATCAAACCTAGGATCTATCAATGAAGTTGACCAAACTGACTATCCCTCTCGGGAGTATTCGAACCTGCGCCCTCAACATTGGGAGATGAACACTCCTTAAAGCACTGAGCTATCGAACTCATTACTTTTTTTACGGGCGATAGTTGTAATGAGAATCATTTATCGCAAGATATTGAGCAAACAAAATAAAGGGAATCAATTCTTTAACTTTAATGTTTATTTATGTTTTGTATTAGAGACAGTTTAACTTTTATATCAATACCTTGCCTCTTTTTCGTATGTCATGGTGTTCCTTTTCATTAATGACCATTTTTACAAGGTCATTTTTTCTTCATATCCATAATGATATATTTACTCACGTAGACCTTTTTAAATAGGATTCTATAATATATATATAATATATTTATCTAATTAAATGGAAAAAAAATGTATGTTTTGATATCCGTGATAATCTCTTATTGCTTATATATATATATATATAATATATATATATATATATATATATATATATATATATTTATATATATTAATATTATATATATATAATATATATATATGGACATTTATAATTATTTTGCCCCTTCAAAATATTAATAATCTTTTTGTTATTAAATGAATTATGAAAAATCTATTGAGTCAATACACAAAAGTATTTTGACTTGAGAAGAATGTATTGTGTAGGATTGCTCCTTTAAGCTTTTGAGTAGCGTCCTTGAGACGTATATATATTTTGAAGACAGATACGAAGGAGGAATGCGAGTGTTAAGGTAAATACAGATAAATTACCTAAATATGATTTTTAATATCGTTGTTACAGTAATCATAATTTGTATTGTTGGGCAATGATTCATGATTTATAAATAAGTTCCGATGTGATGGCTTGAGCAACTTTTATTTATTTTTGTTGTCAAATTTGAGCGCACATCCAAGGCATAGTTTTGAAATTTTATTTTTCGTTTTACGAATTTGAGAGTCGGGATCACCCTAGGATCTTAACTTATAGCATAGAGATCATCTTTTGAATGTTTGAACGAAATAACGTTAAGTGTCTCCAAAAAACGACCCAAAAGTTATGAGAGTCTTTCATAGGAGTATCGATATTAATACATGAAAACTAATATTTTAAATCTAAGACACTATAAATTAACCTATTTATTTTAAAAACTATATAAATGGACCCTTACAAATTAAGAATCCTTGGAAGAAACACGTCTAATGCTCTCACTAATCCTTAAAAATGAGAGCCTTAAGCAAGAAAAAATATAATATGAAGGCTTCTCTTCCTGCCATGTAAGTGTAGATCATATATATATATATATATAATGACGCGTGACAAGGGCATGAACCAATTCTTACAAACAAAATGGGGATAAGACAAGCACACACACAGCACATACACAAAAAAACAATCACACTCCAAGATTGAGATAACTTCCATAGGGAACTGAATGAGTGGAAATAAATTAAGAGCAAGAGATAATGCTCCATTAAGTAGATTAAAAGGAGGGGGCACGAGAATCCAGAATAAAAGTGTGATACAACATATACTTATGTTTAATATCTTATATCGTGTACTAAACAATCATGGGTTTGAATGGCTGTGTGGCACGTAGTGCACTTCCGTTGGAACCAAATGTCGTCGATGTCTTTCTTTTCTATTTGAGGAAACAAAAAAGTCTTCCAACGTGGTCAATAACGGCAGCTCCTTGCTCATTTGCTCGAAAAAAACTGGCCGATGATGTCATCGGTATATATTCCGCATCAAACAGTGATAATGACATCAAACTGCATTCATAAAATAAATTGAATGTATTTAAAGAGCAGATAAAGAAATCTTCAGTATCTCAAACTGTTTTCGTTTTATTCTTTTTAAACTGTAACGCTCTTAATGAAAATCCCTTTATAAAGAAAACTCTTAATTGAGAACATTATAAATGATTTTTTTATTTGAAAAATACTTAATTACAATTAGCAAAATATAACTTAATTAACAAAAAAAATACTAAAGCACTTCAAAAGAAGTACTATTTTCGATATTTTCCTTTTCTTAAATGTTCCGCTCTTTATGGAAATAACTTTATAAAGGAAACTATTAATTGAGAATATTATAAATGATTTTTTTATTTGAGATATACTGAAATTACAATGAATATATAATTAATAACAGATAAACATTAACGCACTTCAAAAAGAAAAGGTGTTGAAGTTTACAATAAGTAATAATACTGCATCAAATGAAACTGCAAACCACATGCACGATTGACACAAGTTGCATCATATTTTCGATGTATTTGATTAGGTATATACTGTACAACACCTTTGATTCTGAATTCCGTGGGTTTTTAAGAAGGGCTAAAATCATGGGTCATCGTTTTAAAGTGTATAGAAGTATGTAAAACCGAGAGAAGAGTAAATTAGTATTTACAGTAAATAATTAATTATTTATGAATTGTGCATTTTATTATATTTATTATTTAATTTTAAAATTAAAAGAACTGAATACTACAGAGACAATTGTATTTTGTACTTACAATTTTGTGTATTAAAGTATATGATAATTTTCTAATTCGAGATAGATGCACTAGGATATTCCAATTGACATTTTTCTAGACAGTGATGAGTTAATAGAAAAGAAGCGTGAATAAATACAATTGGCAGTATGATATAATGTCTCCCCTCCGTCGTGATTGTGTGAACAAACTGAACGTGAATAGTAATAAAAACAGTTTTTGGTATGTTATATAAGACATCACTTCCCTGGTGGCTGTCCGAACATCAATTAAAATATAATAAAATCATAATTAACCATATTAAGTGTCTTTTTCTCATGGGCATCAATCCATGACGTCATTTACGGATGATCCTTGAATGGATTCTTCAAAATTGCCTATATTTATGAATTATATAAAATAACACTCAATACGAGAATGAATGTTTATTTTTGTTCGCTTATCCATGTCAATAAATGGACCGTTGATTAACAGCAGTTTTGGGGAGTAAATATTTATATTTAACAATTTTTTAATCTTTTTGTTTAAATATTTCAATCATCTTTGATGCATATATTTTTATGGATCATATATTTATATTGAATACAATGTAAATTAATATTTATTACAAAATAAATAAACAATTGGACAATGAATACATTATGTATTGTATGTAAAGGGGCAATCACCTACAACACTCTTTTATACGTTCACTTTTAAGGTGTCGCCTTAGGCAAATTTAGAAATAATATATTTTTTGGATATTAGTCAATATTATCAAACATTTATCATTTATCAAATTGACGTCTATTACAATATTAAGAGCAAATATGAATAATATTTTAATCAGTCGTAAAGACCAGTATATATTTAGGTAAATCCAAACCTAGCTTGCTGTAATTAAAGACGACTCCAAAAATATAGGATGAGTCATTGACGCTTATTTAAATGATGACATTTTATAGAGCTACTTTTTGGTTCAACTTCTTGAAGTAGATATAGAATTGCAGTCGTTCCTATATATATATATATATACAGGGAGTACACGTATAATCTGGACTAACTTTGATCGGTTATGTCGTCTTTGTTTTTTGAGATATTGCAACACACATATGTACGTTACTGCGCTTGCATCTTATCTATCTGCCAAAAAACCCAGATTGAAAATCAGTCAACATTTAGCCATGGAAGAGGAGAAAAGGCATGCGATGTTCGCTTCCTTCCGTGCCGCGAGGAGTCCAAAGGAGTATTCAACTACCCCAAGTCGACCGTCTGGAGGCTTGGAACTCTTTCAAAAAGAATGATGCTCATCGCAAAAAGGGTTCTCGGTCCCTGGGGGCCACCAGGACCGACGATTTTGTCACCGAGGTGAAGAGGAAGATCAACGAGGACGGCAACAAGTCCTACGCCAAGTTGGCCGCCGACTAACACCATGAACAAGGACCTGGGCTACAGTTCGTACAGGACTCGGCTCACGCCCACAAGTCGAGGGAGACCCAGGCGTGGCTGTTGGAGAACCTCCCCTACCACTGGAGCCCGGACTTGTGGCCCCCAGCTCCCCTGACTGCAACCCCCTTGACTATTTCTTCTGGGCATGGTCGAGAACAAGACCAACGCGCACGCTCACAACACTCTCGACTCCCTCAGGGCTGCCATCGTGGAGGAGTTCACCAATATGAAGAAGGACGTCGTCGCCAAGGCCTGCGGCCGCTTCAGGCACCGCCTCGAGATTGTCGTCGCCGCTGATGGGGGCTATATTGAAAAATAAATATCTATATATGTGTGCCTTTCATTTAACAAAAATTGTTAAAAAATATTGATAAATTTCAAACATTTCAAAATTTGTTTTTTGATAGTCCGGATTATACGTATATATTTATGTAAATATAGGTGGTTTTTATTACATCAATTTCAGATTTGAGTATCTGGCACTCCCTAAGAATTACTCTGATGCATAGAGATTATCTGTGAAGGTTTGAATGAATTTGAACAACATGGTTATTGTCTCCTCAACGGACCCAAACTTATGTAGTATTTTGGTCTTCATTCAATCGCTTCTCATTTCCTTAATATATATGTTATTTTAAATAATTGGGTGCAAATGTAGATAGGATTTAAAGGATAAGTTTTTTTAAATCTACAAACCAAAATAAGTGAGTAATATAAGTTTGAAAATATTTTTTTAAATGCCTCAAAATGACTATTACAAAACTTTAATTAATCACGTATTTATGTGACAATACGAATCACCCTAATATATATATATATATATGTTCAACCGTTAGATGTGAATTAAAATCACAGGTTTTACGTAATCCCAGATAGCTTTACAAACTGAGGTTCCATTGAATTAGTAGATTATTGAAGAACTCCCTCAATGATGCCCGACAGTTATAACCAAGCAAAATGCATTAATTTGTTTCAAAGACTTAAAATACACATAGCAATCAATGCTTTAAGTATACACAAATAAACATAAAATATTGTTGACATATGGGTCATTATGGCACATTAATATTATTATTACTACTTGAGGCAGTACCTTAGATTTAGTCAGTTAAAGGTGGGGATTTGAATTAAGTGGACAAACGGTATATATAATACGACAAAGTTGATATTATCAAAATAAACGTATATATAATTACAGTAGTAAACTTTGCAGTAAGTTATGGAACAATAATATGAGCGTAACCATAATTATTATTAATATTCAAGATGTTATTATATTCTCGTCATATGGAAATATTTTGAAAGTTTTGTGACATTTTGGTGGAAGATAATTGAAGAAGCATATAATTGCCCTGAGATATGTCAGTTGAGTAACTGTGTTGTTATTTTTTTTCTCTCGTGGATGTCATGTTTATTAAACAAATGCTTAGAAGAATCCCGCACCTTTATCTGATGGCTCAGATTATTTTAATTAATTAATGCATTATAATTACATCATTAAGAGTGGTTTACTGTTGTATGAAATGCTTTGTTTGTTTTTAGAAGCTGCGCTTCTAAGATGATGTTCAAAGGGCATGATACATTTGTCGATATTTAGATGAAGACATAAGTAAATGTCATGACTAATGTTGGCAAAGAATATACGAATAAAGCCTTAAGACAACAATAAGGCGTGTTCAACTCTCAATGTCGAGGGCGCAGGTTCGAATCCCTAGAGGGGAAGGTAAATTTTGATCGACCTCAGTGATAAGATCCTAGGTCGATAAATTAATTTAAACGCTAGTAAGCTCCAATGAATCCTGCAGTTCTATCGAACCAATTAAGCAAAAAAAAAAAGTTTTAATGGTATTTTTACACTTTATAAATTTTTCCGCAGATTACGAATAAAATTATTTTAACCGGAAAAAACTTGTTATTCGTATGACAGTTTTGTACTGTGTACGTATTTGACCATAGAGATATAATGATATAGAGAGCTAATTCCCATCAATAGCAGAGAACATCGTCGCTGTGGCCAATATAAAGAAATTAAATTGTACTACGTCATCGTAATTTAATCATTGAGATAGAAAAAATTTGTTTATATTTGGTCAATATGACGTATTTTCTGTCGAATCCGATAAGCCTCTATTTTCTTATATATCTATGGTTTGAACAGTGTAAAGCGCTGCGATCAGAAATGTTATATTTCTTATCCGTTTTTCAATGTTTCTGAACAATAACTACGGGAAATTGAAATTTGTCTCCTCTTTTTACATATGTAACTTTTTCCGCTTTCCTTTCAATGTTTAGGGAGGGATATTCATATTAATGCACATAGTTCATCATTATTAGTTTTTTAAACATCAAGCAGTTTTTTTGTTCCGGTATTTATGGTTTGAAAAACTCTTGTTTTTCTAAATCCAGATTTACGAGCCCTACATATGAATATTTAATCATTTTGTATAGACTTTTGAAGCTCTTGGGGAATCAAAATATATATTATGGAATGAGGGCAATTATTATTATTTTTACAAGTATGTAAACACAAGACAATACTTTAAATAATATTATTCATACGAATTTCAAGGTGTTAATGAATTATATTCATACGTCAAATGTCTGTTTTTCAGGTTTAATGTTCTGAATTATTTTCTTCATCTATTTTAAACTATATTTTACAGACATTTATCTCCTAATATGGACTTTAATATATATATTATATATATATTGCTGGCAATCATTTAATATCATCATTATCTATGAATTAAAGGTTTCATAAAATATAGGGAAATTATAGTATAAATGAATATATAAAGATTTATTTTAAATATGTAATAAGATACATAATTTGACGGTTGCATATTTTTGAGTTTCATTAGTTTACATTTGAGTACGTGTCTACTAATTGTTTATCAAATTTTGAATCGCTTTCTATAGATGAAATAAATATCTTATATCCCTCCTCTAAGCGAGCTCTCATAACCCTTCATGTGACAAATGTTCCTTGATTCCTAATATTTATCATGCTATAAATTAAAAATATTGTATTTGTTGTCGGTTATAATACCATTGCCAGATTACCATTGTCAATTTATAGGCAGAAATAATAAAAACAGAAGAATCTTAGGCTATTGAACTCCAATTGACATCAAGAAGCTTTTAAAAAGCTCCATTCCAAATATCTCTTTTTTTAACAGCCCAACTAAAACTTCCATTGATAAAGGTATAAGAAAGTTTATGTCTTAAACGTTGCTCAACATTTCTCCCATTTTCAGTGAAGTTCACTTCTTTCCTTTTTGTGAATGTCATGCATTAAAATCTAAATAATACCTTGTTATTAAATTTGAAGTGGCTCTTCAAAACTTCATAGACACGGAGAATCGGCGTGGGAAGACGGTAGTTGAATGGACAAGCATTTAAGATGCTTTGTTAAAATATGTTGAGGAGAATGGTTATTTAAAAAAAATTTATATATATAACATTCTTTCCATTTAAAAATTTGAATATCATTTAAGACGATTGTATTTTGGAAGGGAAAATAATTGCAAAAACGTTCATAGTTTTTTTTAAATTTTGTTTGGCTGTATGTGTACTCTGAATATAATGAGTGCCGTGTTGGTAAAAATCTAGAAATATGAAGTCATTTTAAATCATCTTCGTTATCAAAAAGAGTATTTTATTAACAAATAAAACAAGACACTTAAAGTGCATATATATATATATATATAGAATATATATATATATATCTATATATATAATAAATCGGGACAATAACACCTTTTTTCGCCGAACCCGGCCGGGACTTAATTTTTTTAAGCCGGACTGGGACTTAATATATATTTTCGTTCCTTCGACAATCTGAAGTGACGACGTTTTTTTAGAAAATAAGTTCCAAAAAAGTGATGCCTTTTTTGAAAAGAATTTCCAAAAAAGTGAAGACGTTTTATATAAGAAAAGAATTCCAAAAAAGGAAGACGTTTTTATATAAGAAAAGAATCTCCAAAAAATTATCAGAAAAAGTGAAAATTTCAAAAATGGTTCCGATACAGAATGTCGTCATCTTCTCTGTTCACCAATAAATCAATGGAGAATAAAGATGAAAGAAACTGCAATTTTCTGTTTGCAAAGAAACGGAAACATCATGCCATTTATTTTATAACTGTATAAAAATTACGCATGTTATAAAATATGGCTTCGGAGTGAATAAGAAACGAATTTCCAAACATCAATCTCCATGTATGAATGGTTGGTGATGCTATCCCCCTCAAACGAAAACTTTAATAGGTTTAGATGATCATGTAAAAATCCTACTCTTTATCTACGCGGCACGGCCTACAAACAGAGTGATCCCTACTGGTCTCGATACTTGAATCGACAAGGAGCTACTTCTGTTAAGAAACTTTAATGAAAGAGGATTATAGTAAATTCTAGTGCCCAACCTTCTCCCTAAACATCCAATTTTTGTCCGCTTTCCGTTTTTTTACATTGTTTTATTACGAAGTAGGTGATTTATATGTTTTATATTTATTAAGCACTTTTCATATCCTTAAACAGTTGCTCTCCCCCATCCTTACAGATGTATTTTACTAAAAACTGTATATTTTATTTCCTCGAAGATGTGAATAAAATAATTATTTTAAAAAAAAAATCGAAAAAGAAAAAAAAAAAATCAAAAATCCGTCTCTAAAAAACTTTATGAATGACAAGGAAAGAAAATATTTAAGTCCCGGCCCGGTGTCTAAAAACCCGGGACGCTCAAAAAACAGCTAGGACATTTCCTGATATATATATGTGTATATAATATATACATATATATAATCATAAGCAATTAATATAATTTCATATCAATTTAATGACTGTACAGAATCTATTCTTGTTTTCTGATATAATTATGTAAAACTCAGTAATTTTGTGCCTGTTGAGCTAATTATAGTAATTTCACATCATGAATAAATTCTTGCATGGTGATAAAATGATTTGGAAATGGATAAACAGTATTTTGTATGGAATGCTGCAAATTTAAGTGAATTTTGTTCATCATCATCGATTATTTTGTATTGGGTCAAGGTGTTTTTAAAGTAATATTTTCCTTGTCAATAAGAAATGAATGGAATTGTTTCTGTTTGTATGATAAAAATGATCATCAAGAATTCATTTTATTACTGTGTTTCTAATTTATACAGATTTTGTAACATGAATCTATTTTAGCAAGATGGTGATGATACAATAATTTGACCCCCCCTTTTCATTATTTAAAATAAAAAGCTACCAAATTAAGTGATTCAACTGACATTATCTATTATAGCAATGTGTAAGTAATGCCTTCATTTGCTGTGTCTTAGAAGTAGTACATTTAGTTATGAATTTATCTTTGCATAGCGATAAA
>CP045897.1:27216954-27230610 GCA_013387185.1 Caligus rogercresseyi
TCTTAACCCTGTAAACGCGGCTCCGTGAATTGTTATCGATTTTCTTCAAATTGAAATAATAATCCTTTAACCTTATTTGAATGTACCCCAAACAAAATTTAGCTGACTAAATTCTAAGTCATGTTTTTTGTATGTTCCCATTTTGGGAACGTTGGCGCTTCTAGTACTACATTGTACATTTTAATATTGTTCTTTATTTCCTTTATATATATATTTTCAACATTTTTCATCGACAATGGAACTTTTAATTGTTGTAATAAATAGGACTACATGCCTTGTGCAATCTTTTAATACACTTTGTACATTGAATTATAGTATTTTTCTGATATAAGACACACCTTTCTTGAGTACATGATTACAAAAAAAATTTATTCTGTCAAGTCTTATAACTCTGGTGGACTTAGAAGTACGTCCTCCAAGAGGCACTCGATCACTTTGACGTTGTATCAGAGTCAATATCCCTCCTAATTGTCGATGGCTCATTTTATCGTTTTGGTTGGCCAACGAATAACACTTAAATACTCCCACAACCGACAAATTGAGTGGAAGAATAAAAAGATTCCACCACCGTTTTTGAGCATGTATAACTAGTCGCAAATATTTACCCACCCATTTCAGAAATATACACTCTAATTGTCTTCCTGGTTTTGTGTTTTCCGGATAAATATCGAAATTCTATGGATATCCATCGGAGCTACACATCATCCAAATTTTATAGCCAAATCTACTGACTTGTTCCTCATATAATGTTTTGCACCTAGTAATCCACGATATGGGATCATGGATTATCCACGCTAAGTCTTTCGTAAAATCCACCACACTGGAAACAATTTTCTTTTACCATGTCAAGGGTAAGATTTCAAAACTTTATATTTGTCTAATTGGGAGTTGCCATATAATTGTCAATGTCTTCAGTTACTTCAACAAGAATGGAGTCTTGATGCTGATATTCGTCGTCATTTTCTTCGTCACTAGGTATATCCCGCTCACTATTCGTTGGAAATACCTAGAACCACAATCTCGATTTCCTTACTTTTGATGTTTTCGATCTCCTCTATAGCACAACTGAGGAAGTCATGGGGGATATTTTAATAGATTCTCTAAATCATTTGAATCATAAAATTAATCGAAATAAATTATAAATATTAATAACTTACTATTCAACTCTGTCATCCATTATAAAAATAATTATAACACACATTTGTCTTTTAGTTATATGTACTATATGTACTAACGTACGTAAACTGAAAGGAAACAAAGAATTATACGCAAACACGTAGAGCATGAAAATGAGTACCAATAGGCGCCAACGTTCCCCTTTTGGGAACATCATTTTAAAGTCGATTTAGTCTACTAAAATATTAATATATTTAAAAAAATTGTTCAATGTAATCTTTAGTATATTGCTTATCAAAATAGTTATAAAATAGTAATAATACCAGTTTTTACCCCTATTTTCGTTATTATCAAAAGATAAGTCAAAAACTTGATAAATCGGTTTTTTCAAAGCCCTCAAACTAGTATTAAAATCAGTTTTTCATTTATTTACCAAAAAATATTTTGTTTTCTAAGCTTATTTATAATATAAACTCATTCAATTTTGTTTTATTGAATATGACGCGATGCAGAACACTTGAAAAGTATATCCATACATGGGAACGTGGCGTGTAAAGGGTTAACAAGGATGATGTCATCCGATCCGCGCAGCTGATTTTTTAGCAGACAGCCAACATATGAGATCATTTCAGTTGAATTTTATCATCGTCATGGCCGCATATGGAAATCTACGCCTTTATCTGGACGAGCAAGAACGCAGGTGTGCTGTTATCCAGATTCTTTGTATAAAGGCAACACCATCAGCAACACCCAGGTCTCTGAGCTGCTTGGGATCGACAGAAGAAAGGTTGCTGAGCTCAGGCAGCAGCTGAAGGATACCAGGGACCCTCGTGCTGTCGTCGGACAGGGCCTTCAGGCCCCCAGCAGCGCCTGCAAGGCCAGGACCCCCGACTCATCAGGAGAGTGCCAGACATCTTCGAGCAAAACCCCAGCAGGTCCATCAGGGATGTCGCCAAGGAGCTGGACGTTCTCACGTAACTTTGTTGGCCTGTGTGAATGAGGATTTGCGTTGTCACAGCTACAAACTCAAGGTGGCCTAATACTGTATACATGATAATTGTATATTAGCCATTTCGGTTTTCAATCTCCCCAATTGGCAGGGACATATTATATTCGGAATACTGTTTTAATGAACTCTCCTTGAAAATTGTCGGTATTTTAAAATCAAATCAATGAAATTACATATGAACAATGAGTGTTATATCAAATATAAAATATTGTATTTATCTCTCATATTACATTATTTTATGATTGATTATATTATAAATTTGTATTGTGAAAGAATAGATAAAACTCTCTAAATAACTTTGATTTCGTCTGAAAAATCCTTCAGACAAAACCCTAGTAAGCAATAGGTTTTTTTAAATAAGTATGCATATTTAGTATCATATTTCAATCCATAGAGTAAATAAGAATCGTAATTATGCCTTAAATAAACCCCCTACTGATTAAAAACTGTTTTAGTTGATTATTAAGATAAAGTAGCAAAAATATAAAACAAACAAATGTATAATAAAATCATATACGGTAATAAACTTGTAAAACAAATCAGTGAATGAAATTGCCTAAAAATGACTAAAATTATGGTCATAAAAAACTCTTTTTACTCCTTTGGGTGTATGATTTTGTGATCACTGCGTATCTTAATGCAAATGCCAGCATTTTAATACTTATATTTAGCAGCCGATAAAATAAAGTTGAAAAAATATAAATAAATTAATTGTTTAATCATTTGAACTATAACGTTCATTTATGTTTTACGCAACTGTTGAAGAGAGTTTTATTTTATATATTATTATATATATATTCTTGGCCCAGTGGGCATATATTTCGACAGATCAACCAACGATATACAAAAAGGTTGTGCACATATTTAGTGAAAACGATCAATAAATAACAATCATTTAAACGAAAATATAAGAAAAACATTAAAAATAATTTTAAAACAACATATCAATAAAAATTAGATCTCTAATAAAATTTTGAATATAAAGAGGTGATTGGGATGATACAAGAAAGGTCGTCGTTTTTAACTGTTCATTTTATATAATATGTAGTGAACTTTAGTTATGACGGCGTCACATTTGGATTCTTTGTGAATGTCAGAAAGTCTTCCTCAGAAGTTTTGGTCTTGAAGAGGTTTTCTAGTGAGATTTGGAGGGCTTGGTAAGTCTCTGCTAATGCAGGGCAGTTCCAAAGGAGATGATCCGTGGTCTCAGGGTGTGTTTTACAAAAGAAACAGTTATTTTATATATATTTATTTGTATTTTAGTGTAGTTTGTATTACACTGTATTGTTGTTACAAATACTGAATAAAACTTCGTGACCGAAAAAAAAAAAATGTTTAATAAATTATGAGGAGATAAACTTGTAAAGAAACAGTGAATGAACTAGTTGCCCAAAGACATATCCCGTTAACAAGCGTAAAATGACTAAAAATTATAACCATCAAAAAAACTCATTTAGCTCCTTTTGGGTGTATGATTTTGTGATCACTGCGTATTTTAAAGCAAATGTCAGACATTTTAATATATATTTTTAAGAAGCCGATATGAATTAATAACTAAAATCAGATTACATCCATAATTTCCCATCAGAGACATTGGTTAAATCTATTGATCTGAGCAGTATGCACTTTTTTGTTATTGCAAATGTGAGGCATGAAGCCATAAATAATGCCTCCTCTTCACTCATGCATACTTATATTCTTAACTCATTTATTAGGTATCTACTCAAGCAAACATTCCCAACCTTCAAACGTGCTTTGCTCCATGGATTCCAAACTCACACTAATAATGGGCTCAGCTCTCAGAGAAGAAAAAAACTATTTAAAGGAATCGTTGAAAAGGTTAAATTTATCTTGCACTTGACTGACATGCATTTATGACTGTTGCTGTCTTCATACACAATTTTTGGGCTTTAAAGCTTTGAGGAAATAGTATTACATATTGAAAAATTGGTTTATGAAGTATATTTGAGATAATGGCTTAAAATAAATAAAAAACACGGGAAATGATGATTTGCTTAAATGAAGTATATTAATTTTGAAATGGAAAGCGTAGACAGAGTAGGTTCGACTTCGACTCCAATTATCTTTCTTTTTCAGTATCTTACAATTTGAGTGATGATCCATTTATCGTCAGATGACGCAAGATAAAAATTATGGACAAGACTTGCTTCATATAATTTATATTATTAAATGATATGCGAGGAGTTTATTCAAGGAATTCGTATATAAGAGATCCATAAGAATAGACACTTAACCTCCTAGAGGATATTCTTATATCAGAGTTGATGTCCTCACGTCAACGAGTAAAATGATGCCTTATTCATAATTCTAACAATTTGTGTTCTTATTCACTCTCGTTTTCTTTCAACTAATCACGTTCGAGAAAAAGGTTTCTATTAGATATCCATAACACTCTAGTAAGTTTTTCAAATTTATATTTAGGAAGAAAGTTGAAAGGAGTGTTTAGGAATAATTTAATATTTGAAAAACAAACAAACTATCAAAGTCCTTAAAACTTGAAGACACAAACACAGTGTACCAAGCTGAAGTGGAAGGCATCAGAAACATATGTAGTAATCTCAGTGGAGATAAAATTGACGAAAGAGAATAATAATACTTTTTGACGGCATGTCGGCTATCAATAGTCTGGACATTAAACCAGGTGACCTTTTAACTGCAGAAATTCTCGCGTGTAAAGACGCCATCAATATTATAACTGTAATATCACGTGAGGATGAATTTGAGGGCACAACGATAGCACCGGGAATGAATACGCCGACATGTTAGCGAGGGATAGCGCCATGAGAGGTACATCAATCTCAGTACCAGTATCTATGTGCCAATCAAAGAATGCTCTTAGACAGAATCCTTGAAAGAATGGGCGAATTGCATGGCAAAGAATGAAGTGTTGTTGTCAACAAAACTGTTCATCACAGAGCCTTATGTTGGAAAAAAGATATTCCGTTTCAAGAGAAACCAAATCTCTGTCATTGTTGGAATGGTGAGCGGTCACATTGATCTAAATCGGCATCTCTTTAAGATGGGGAGGTTGAGAGCCCAACATGCCGGCTCTGTAACGACGACGAGGAAACTACATATCACCTCATCTACAATGTCCTCTTACACGACAGAAGATGAGACAACTCGAGGGAAATATCGGGGAACGAAGATTGTTTCTGGAGGATTATATTTTTAGGACATTTAAATGTTTATGCACTTTTAATGAATTTTTTATTAATAAGAAAATAGCTACTAATAGGTCACTGCCGGCTGATACCGGATTAGGTTCCGGTGAGGTGGGTCTATTCTAGGAGCTAAACAAACAAACTATTTATGTCCGGATATATTTACTTGTTTAGCCAAATTTAAAAAATTACAATCATTGTCCAAAAAGTATTCACGTTTATTGTAGATATGAGCCATCACAAAATATTACTTCAAATTTTAATATAAGATTAAGATATCACAAATCCCTGAATAAATTTTATTTTGAATTAAGTAACGAGTATTTCCGGATTAAAAAATCTTTTTGCAGCTGCAAAAAATAGTATTTTGCCTATATGGTTCGACTGTATTGCATCCGTGAGGATATGAATAACCATAAAAGTACATAAATGTTCTTTGTTTTAAATAAAACAAAGTAATTTAATTTCTTCTTAGTCTAAATAAAAATAGCAAGAGCAGCTTAGACAATAGTTGAAAATCATTTTACCATGAACCTCATGTGGCTGAGATTGGCATTAGATATACGATCCTGCAATCCATGGGAATATCCATGAATGAGTGACAAAGCAAGATGATCTTCTCTTCCTCCTCGTAGGTACTTAAGCTATTTAAATTGGGTACCTCTTAGATGCCTTCTTAGACGTTGGCTTATACAAATATATGAATATGTTTCCTTTCAATTTATTTGAGGAAACATTTCTTTGAATTATTGTCATTTATAAAATTACGCATAAAGCTGTAAAAACCATCCCTTGGCCCAATGTTCCTTTAAAAACCCAATATTGAATATAACAGTTTGAGGCTTTAAAACTTCTGTATAAGTAAATATATATTAAAAAATTCGCCAGAACAATGTAGCTTCTATTTTAGAGAAGTGTTATTGCATACTGTAATTGTGTATTTTCTTGAAGAACTAAAGATGGTAAGGAAGCAAAGGATATTCAAATTCAATTATTGGACTTTATGTAAAGTGTAATTAGTTATATATCTCAATTTTGCTTACCTCGTCTCAAGTCTCGAGTCTCTCGATCCTTAATGGCTTCTCGACATTCCCAAAGACTTCATTGATCATATCTGTAAAGTATCGTCCAGGATCTTGAAAGAGCTCTTCTTCCTCTGTCAATATTTCCACGGCACTATCACTGCTCTCACTTCGAATATAGTCTTCATCCTCCTCGGCATTCTGAAGAAGCTCACTCTTGATTTGTTTGTCGGCCGCACCCAGTAGCTCCTCTTCTTCCTCCTTTCTCAAAAAGTCCTCTCGAATGGACCGCATTTCCTCGATGCAGGGCTCAAAATACTTTAAGAATATATCCTCAATATCCTGGAGTTCATGAGCACGGGAATGAGATTGTCTTTTCTCTGAAGAAAGAAGATAGGCGGATGAAGAGTTCATTTCCTTCATCTCAGCATTTTCTTCTTCCATGAAGGATGGAAGTCGAGGATTGGATTCAGAGTGTTCTTCACGAAATCCTCATCGTCCTCATCAGAGAAAAGATCTTTGTCTGAGACACGGAGGGGCTCTCTCTTGCCCAGGGACAGCTTTGCTACCAAAGCTGGGGAAGAGAGATGGGAAAAGCTTTGGGGGGCTGAGGTATTGAACGGCATTCCTGACAATCCTCTCTGGAAATAAAATAATATATAAAGTATATTAACAGTTTTTCTTGCACGAATGATCAACATGCAAAAATATTATCATTCTAGACACGACATTACTTTTTAAAATATACGAGTCCGTTATAAGATACTCAAATTACCCGAATATTATATTTGTACGCAACGCCTCAATAAATGTTTAAAAAAATCGTAAATGTGGAACACACGGAGATTTCAAAAAACCTTTTAAGCCTTTAAGACAATTTTTAATGAAGCCTTCTTTCAAAAACATCATCAATCATCGACGAATCGATAATGGTTTCCATTTTAAACTCTATAGACAGCTATTATTTTAACCATGCAAAAAAATGCAACTCTATATCCATTAAGATAATGCAATTCCCTTAAACCAGTTGTGTACTCCCGTACAAACCCTCCCAACAGGTATTAACTTACACACGTCCCTTTGACAGGGTCTTTCAAATTATGGTTACCCCCCAAATCATTTTAGAATGCTCCCCCCCTACTTCGATTCATCATTTCCTTAATAAAAAGCTTCTTAAGTAGTTATTTACCATTTCCAAATCCTTCATCCATAAACTCAAGCAGTTAAAGCCGTGAATAATGTTTATTATTATTATTTATTATGTTACTGTTGATGAGGATAAGACGATTAAGTTAAGTATTCAGTTTAACTGTTCAAAATTATGTTAAATTAGGTGAGTAGTTACTTGAATGCATGAATGCGGTCTTTCAATGAGTATGTCGGAATGAGGATTTCCGAGTGTTGGGTACTTGCCGGCAATGGACATAGTTATTGAGGTATCCAATTTTCTCTCTCTCTCTCTCTCTCTCTATATATATATATATATATATGGAGAAAAGTAAAAATAGCAGATAAAGCGTAAATGACTCCCCTCAAAAGAGGATCAAGGATGGGTCAAGTCATCCAGAGAAGAAAGGAAGAATTCTTCCGTTCCTTCATTTTATATCTATAATTAGAAGCTGTGGGTGCGTATCAAAATAAACATTGGCACTAAAGTAATGCAGTGCCTTAGAGTAGGAGAGTCTGGACGCATGACTGATGAGCCATAACATAAAGCTGACAAAACCCATAACAAACAAATTTCATATATTAAATTAATAGGTGTTAGGATTTAATGACAAAGTTAATGTTTTTTTATAAATCAAAGGGGATACATTTTAAGGTAAAAGATGGCATTGAGTTGAATTTGCTTTAAATTACATTATTTTTATGATTTTGCCAATATTTTTAGCAAAAATAGGATGTTTATATTGAATAACAATATTATTGCATTATAATACTATTCGTAATGAGGGCAGCCTTTCATCAATCACGAAACCTTTTTTAATATATCTAGGATCAATCATCAAAATAGATTTCTCGTAATACTTTACCCAGAATAAAAGCAACAAATGATCGTTCCAGAGTCCAATCAGACTCTCCTACTCTAAGGCACTAAAGTATTGCAAACAAGTGCCTAAGCAATAGATGATGCCACATTAAATATACTCATATAAGAGGATGGATACCCATTGATTAATGTATTTTTATCGACGTCAGAGTATTTTTTTAAACATCTACTGTCTTGACAATGTGCTGACTCAAAATATTCTACAATGAAAAAGTGCGTGAACAATTATGTGTTGCTCTATATTCTCTTTGCATCAAACAGGAGAAGGAAGTCTACATTAGCGATATCAAAAACATTGAATACGCCTTGTCAAATTCAAAAGCTTTGGTGGCAAAAAGCTAACCTCACGCGAACTTTTGCTGTCAAATTAATTATATGGAATAATTTTTGATGGCCGTAGCAAGATATACGCTTTTTCAACTTGAACTCCTAATACTTTTGAGAAAAACTGGACCGTGGCTTCAAACAAAGCAAATATTTTCATCAACTTCGTCACACAATTTCAAAATAGTGGACAAAATTATAAAACATTTTCAATAATTGTGTTACTTTATATTCTAACTGTGAAGTACATATATTCGTATTTTAAATGATTTTATGCATATAAGTTGTAACAATATTTTCATTATTTGTCCCTTTAAGTTGATATTAGGACTGTCTGAATATAATAATTTTAGTTTTGCTATTCTGCCGCAGAACTTATTTAAGATTAGAATATCTATTTATTATATTACACAATCACTTAGGTATTCGTTGAGAACTACAAAAAAATGTAGATATCAGAAGTTCTTTTAATTATTGTATAAATATTATAAGAAATGGAGAAATAGATGTTCTCTCGAATCAAGTTTAGTTGCTCTTTTACCTCATTTTAATCATAACTGTTTTGATTCGTTACTACTGAGTTTTATTCTCATGTAAAATCTTGAATTTCTAAATTTTATTGGGTGTTTCAACTTTACTTGGCAGAATTGTGATGGTGATGGGTAAAATGGAAAACATTGAGTATATAAAGGGAAAAGCCAAAAGGAGGATATTTAAATCTAGAAAAAATATCCCTTATATTCTTAATCATGTTTACAATTTAATGAAGTTTGACCCTAAAAATAAATGTTTTTTTTTGGTCAAAATAGTTTTCCCCATCTAATATTAAAATTACTGACCTGGAACCAAATACGTTTAGTATTCGACAATTTTATTTGCAATAAATAGTAAATATATATGAAGAAAAAATGATCCCCTTATAAAAAAACCCTTTTGTCTCATCAATAGCTCTTCAATCACAGGCAAATTTCCTTATAAAACAACCACAACCCCCACATCAGCCCACTGAGCAAAAACTTATCTAACCTGACATTCTCTGCATTTGCAAATGCGGAAGTTTGCCGCTCAAATAGTTATATTTAAATGAGTGATAATGGATTAAAAGGCCTATATATATACCGAGGGCGTAGCTTTTGTTATTTTACACTTTGAATGATGAAATATATATAAAACTATTTCCATTGAATCGCAAAAAACAATATATATATATAATATAACAGATTGTTGTGAGGTAGTATTGTTGCTGGTAGAAGGCCCGAACCTCAGTCGAGGCTGTACTCCAGCAGTTACTCGTTTCCTCTGGGAGAACGAAGGGGAGTGAGATGGGCCTCAACAAAAGTACGACGTAGCTGCGAACATGGTAAAGATATAAACCCAGTTCCAGAATTACACCAGGCCTAGTCTCTGGGGGATACTAAGCGATTAGCTAGGGAGCTAGCATCTGAAAATCGGTTGGACTGATGTACTAGTTAATATTTTTATTAATATCGAGTGTAATCTAATGAAAAGCTTGTGTTATGGTATATATATATATATATATATATATATATATATATATATATATATATATATATATATATATATATATATATATATATATATATATATCTGTTAAAGTTCTTTCGAGATCAGAAGTATCTCATTCGTGTCATTGTAAAAATGAAAACACAATGCATGATACAACCTATTTTTACATCTAATACAAATTATGACGCCTATATTCGTCATTCGAGTTTGAAATATTTAGGGAAAATGCCCAAGAATTTTTGATCTAAGAAAAAGTTAGTTTTATGGAAGAGCTATACTAGAAATTAAAAAAATATTATATTCCATTACAATCTTGTTAACTTCAGTTATACTTCAAACATAATTCATGTTGTTTTATTAACAGAGTTTCAAGGCGTGAAGATGTCTCAACACCCCCCATTCTAACGATCCCTATCAAAGACAGTTTGTGGAATATAGAATTGTAATATTCCTTCCCCCCCCCCCATTAGAAGATGACGTAATAAGCTAATATATATAAGCCATTGAAGGAGTCTTTATCGCAAACCCACAAACTTTTTCTATAACCAAAAAGAAGCCCAGTTGGGACTATTAATTGTTGTTTATAAGGAGGAGAAGACCTTAAATATATATAACTATAATGCCATGCTTCTGCCCACACATATATCTACTCATTTATTCCTGCTACATCTACTACTGAAAGATGCTACATGTCCTTGATTCTTTATATCAATATGATGTCATCTTCTTCCCCTTTTAAAAAAGGTATTGATTTAAAATTGTATAGCATTATTGTAAAATCCATAAAATCCAATAATAAAAGGAGTTATATGAATAAGATATAATTTTTAATAGTCATTTTATATTATGATTTCATCTTTAGAGAGTATTTTGAATTATAGTGTTCATTTATGGTTGTTTTTAACACGTAACTGTCTATAGATTGTGTTTTAATCTCCTACTTTCTAGTGTATTCTTATTTTTTTTACACAGTAGGATATGTAGCTAATAAATAAACTTCTTACCCAAGGAGTTAGGATTTTTTCAAAATTTATAAATAAACTAAATAAAGAGATTATTTATTTTATTCTGCAAAATGTAAATGCATTCAACTTAAAAAGATATTATTTAGCTATAGAATAATAAAAAAATGTGTTATTAATTCAATATATACATAAAGTTTGAAGATAATTCGTGATCGATCCATACATATATATATATATATATATATATATATATATATCAGGAAACGACCGGTACCCAGCCCGGTCCCGGCTGTTTTTTTTAGTGTCCCGGCCCGATGGCTAATAATCATCGGGCTGGGACTAAAATATTTAATTAAAATTTTTTTCTAAAAACCTCGTCACTTTTGAGAATTTTTTGAAACTCTTTTTTTACAAAACGTCGTCACTTTCTTCAAGATTTTTTTTGTAAGGAATTCTTTAAAAAAAACGTCGTCACTTTTTTCGACAATAAAAAAAAAAACGTCGTCACTTTGAAATGACGAAGGAACGAAAATAATTAAAGCCGGTCCGGTTTGGCCCGGCCCGGCTTGAAAAATTTAAGTCACGGCCCGGGTCCCGGCGAATTTTTTTTGTCTTAGTCGTTTCCTGAAATATATATATATATATTCTGTAGTGATATTTAAATTAGTCTTAACTAATCCATAGCTAAACAATAGACAAAACATTTGGGCATATTAAAAATCATTTAATAATATAATTATTCCATATGTCTACTAATACGACCCCCAAAGGGTGGACATTTCTTAAAGGACAGACCGGTGATTGGAGGACATTTGGATCAATGTCTACACATGTCCCCTATATACGGCCCTCAGTTTTATAAGGTTTTTTGTGCGCGCCTTCTTCTCCAGTCTATAAGAATCAAGGCTCGCGAGGAAGCGTTCACATAAGATCAGAAGTGCTCAAATGAACGAGTGCACCAGTTCGAATTAATTTTGCCGTTTGAGACTGACCACCATCTTATTGGAAGCAATGCGATTACTCCCCTTGTTGCTTTTTGATCACTTGCACTTGTTTTATCATTAAATCGATTTAAACCTATTGATTAATCTTAACCCCTCTCTGGATGGAGAGAGGTGGAGTTTTCTTACACCAACCCACAGCTCAAAGCGATCATGTTCTTCACAGGCACCTGCCATATATACTCGACCAGAATGATATTTGAGAGAGTTTCATACTATTTTAACTCTTGCTAGTCTCTTGTCCAAAGTCGCGTCATAGATGGTAGGCTTGACTCCAAGGTCATCTTTGACTTTCTTCCCATTCACGTTAGCTCCAAGCTTGAGGCCCATTTCGCCCATGTATCTCTTATTGTTGCTATTCATCTTGATTCGCGTGGCTTGTACCGGCTTTTAACTTTATGCTCAGTTTTTGTCCCAACAAATGACGAATTTTTTTAAAATTATTTAGGTCATAAATTATATATTTATTTTTTCTAATCCATATACATCGGAAATACTATCGATAGTCTAAGGCCTTTAATATTAACAATGAGTGAGCCTCTACACTGTCATTAATCTATATAACATAAGAGAAGAAAACAAACAATTATTTACATAACTCCTGACTTCATGGTAAATAAATGTGTGTACCATTAATAAAGAAATGAACAATTTTTAAACCTTTTTATTTGTTTATTTAAAAATAATGTGTATATACTTCTTTCCGTCACAATATAATGGCATCACATTTCCTACTTACTGCAAATATTCTTCGTAGCTCTATCTACTTCTCCTCCCCGTCCATAAGCGCCCACTCTCCAAAACTATCAAATGGACAACATGATTTATATTCTTATAATCACCACATCATTTTTAATGATGCCCATTCATTTTCCACTTTCACGATTTTTCAAATACATATAATAATACAAATAAGCAGGTAACAACAACAACACCCTCCTCTATGAATCGATTTATTAAGAGTGTTTCATACTTTTTTAATTATAGTTTATAATTAGAACCATAAATCATTCATGTCATGATATGAGCAGCTCGTCTTACTAAGAGCAAAAAAGCATTACATCATTTATTATATAGCTTTAAAGCTAAAGAATCAATTAATATAGTTTGTATTTTTCACTTAAATTTATATTGATAAATGTGTTGAAATGATTTTATTTGATTGAGTCAGTTTAAAAAAGAGTTGAAGTGCGCTTAGAGATAAGTATTATAACCACAGTTGCTAGGAAAACCTACACACAATAAGCACAATAGAAGAAAAACCAATGGAATGAAGACCTCAGTCGTGAATTTGAGTCCTCCAGGAGGAAAAACTTCTCATTCCACATGGGAGTTCAGGGGAGTTCGATCTTGCTGTACAAATAATCTGCTGGATGAAGCAGATTCTTTCCTCAATTTTCCAGTGGTTGGTTCATTTAGGAGTTTAGAAATCACTGTTGAGAGATTGGCATCGAACA
>CP045897.1:27240299-27252148 GCA_013387185.1 Caligus rogercresseyi
ACCATGGGGACTTCCTTCTTTGTGTTGATCCTTGACATGTATCCTCAAATTTCCTTTTTAGGATCAATAATCAAATAGCAGGGAAAAGGTTAAGCAATCACATGCTATTTGTGTTACCATTGACTGCAGATAGAGACATGCATCATATTAGTTAAATATAATGTTTTAAAATGTATATTCAAGCATGAATCTCGGGCTGAGACGGCTGCATATATATTTATATTGTAAAATGCAAGCCAATATATGTTATAATATCAACTTCCTAAGCTTAGGAGCTTCTTGAATGGTTTTTTATTAGTTTGTCGGGCTTATTATTGATAAATAAGTGTTTTGAAAAGGAAAATAATTTAGAGATAACGAGGGATTCAAACCATTTAGAGCAAGTGTTTATATATGATTGGATTATGCAACTCTTTTTTATTTATTTACTATTTTATTTAAAAAAATACGTATTAATTTTAATACAGGAGCCACAAGAGGATAATTATTGAGGTTTTTTAATATTTCCTAAAAGTTCTCCGTATATTTATTTAAATTTAGTGGTCAAGCCGTGTTAAAACAGACAAACACTTATTCAAACGATCATACTAATATGTTTGGTTACTACTTTTTACACCAAACAATTACACTTTTTTTTTCCTTTTTTTCTACACATTTTCACTTATTTTTGATTATTTTGGCAATATCTTACTTTTTTAACCCATTAGTGCCGAAACGTAGATTTTTCTACGCGGTAGTAAAACAGCTCTTCAAACACATCTACAATGCATAAATTATATGCAAATGCGTGTTTAGGTCTTTGCTTGAGTATTTAGAAACACGAAAAAAAGTTGATCCCTATAAGTTATTTGTTCAGTTGAAAATAATCATTGATTTTGCGAGTTGCAAGTACCCCATTATTTTCTGACGGGTCAGTACTATTTGTGTTTGATAGTGGTCTCATGTCATAAGTATTTTAATTTTATTTCTTTAAGTTATTTTTAAGATACAATACTTTCAAATATATGACATACTTAACCTGAAATTAGAAAATAAGAGTCTCTTATTTTTGTTTCAAAATGTACGTCGAAAAATCTACGTTTCGGCACTACAACCAAAAATCACCGTTATGAATATTGTGTCCACATTCAATCTAAGTTACTTTGAACTAAAATTATACTTGTCTTTTCATTTGACGTTTACAATTCACACAATTTATAAATTTTTACCAAAGTTTTGAAAATCAAATCATTTTTTAGAATCACGGCGAAGAAATATTGAGTATTTTCGAAGATAATCGATGAAAGTGGGTATGTGTATATGGGGCACCATAAGTTTACTGTCTTTCCGATGGAGGCAGTGATAAATCAGACGACGAAAAAATAATTGATGAAACATATGAATATACCACTAAAAATTGCCCTTTGGATCAAACTGTGGATGAATTGAAAGTATTCTTTGGTGGATTTTTCTCTCACATCTTTTTGTGCATGTTCAGCTTTTATTTTCAAAATTATACTTCACATGGAATATGTAGACGTGATGACCGGGCTAAAGCACATACACACTAAGATAAGGCAAAAAATGGTGTTGGCCTAAATTTTTATATGATAAGCACAACAGTACATATAAAACGCTCATCATTTATGAAAAAAATTGATCAAAATGTCACTATATGAATTATTGAACTGTTGACCCTCCATTTTGCAAATCTTTTGGACAAGCACCATTTCAAGACGGAGAAATCTTCAAAGTCATCAAAATCTTTTCGTTTGATGGTAAAATCATTGCAAAGAAAGCTCCATCTTGCAAAAGTTTGTAAGCATTTTATATGAAGTACGAGTTTATTCTACACATTCTAAATGTTTGAAAATATTCATCAAACATCTTAAAAACTAATATTTTACATGTATTTCTTGTTCTATGTTTATAGAAAATAAGAAAAAAACTCATTCATTCAATTCATTTTTTAATAGTATGGTAAATGAAGAATATATAGATAATCTTTCTTTTTTATTGAATTTTTGGGTCTCTAGTGCCGAAGCGTAGATTTTTCTACGTGCTAATTTCTCAATAAGTAATTATAGTAATTAAATAATTTTTGACTTAGAAGTCTGTTGCATCTAGTGACTTGTGTGAGAAGTTTCAAAGTTCTGGGATCTTTTTTAACTTTCGGCACTAATGGGTTAAAGCAATTTGAATTTGTATAAGTTTTGAAAGATACATTTAACAACTTCACAGGCAATTTTTTTTCTATGCATCAATTGTGCTTATAAAAATATAATATTAGTTGCCATTTTAGTGCTAAGCTTAAATCCATGTAGACGTATATTTAAAGTTTTTGGTGCCTTGTTATCGTCTGCAAATATTATGAGGCAATTATCTCTTCACAAACATAAATAATGCTAAAGCAGAAAAATGAAGGAGAAGGTTTGGTTATGTTTGTTTTTTAGATGATCACATCAAACAACATATGTGCCAGGTCAAAATAAAATTTGATAATATCCCTTTCAAGAGAACCACTATTTATATGTTTTTGGTTTCTTTATAATATAACGTTTTTGTTGTTTTCTGAAGAAATTCCAAGTCCATGGAGTTACAAGATATCTCATTAGTAGTAGCCTGCTTGATTCTTAATGTGGATGGCCAAAGTAGACTCTCTTTGGGGGATTTTTTTATAAATATTAGCAGGATGGGTTATGTTTTCTAATCATATTAAGTTTTGTAACAAGTATTGATGTACCGGGGGTACAAAAAAGCTATAAAAAACTTCATTGATTTGTATTTCATTTTACTCAGAGCTAATAACATATTGTTGAACTCTATAATTATGTTTTTCATAACTTGCTAACATACATCAGGAGAGGTGCAAATATAATATTTTATTTAGGAGTAGAAAATATTTAACTATTTATTAGCCTAAATATGTAATATAATTATTTTCTTGAGAGAGACTCCTACCGTCTTCAATAGTTAGATTTTTAGCAAAATTCACCGATACCGATCGCTACTGACTTTTATTTACCGGCAATAGCTTTTTTCTATCCAATCCCAGTCCCGATTGCTTGTTTTACCAATCATTTTGTATGTTAACAATAATTTATTAAAATGATGAAAACACTTAAATAATCCCCAAACACTAAAAAAACATCTGAATTTACTTGCCCATTTATTGAACACCTCAATTGTTTACTTTCCAATTTATGTACCCTTTCATTAGAATTCCATTCATCAAAAGCTCTATTCATCATTGAAGAGCAACAAGGGGTTTCCCTATGCATTCACGGAACACAAGGATTCCACTTGACTCGGGCCTAAAGCATATGGGTCACACAGTCGTAACATAGTGAAATGGGGATCCTCAGTCACACAGATATGACTAAGGGATTTACCTCTCTCTCTCTCTCTCGCCCTCACATAGACATAAAAATACATTCTCCCAGTGCTGCCTGAGCCAGGAGCTCCTTCAATCTTCCTCCAGGAACAAAGTTGGATCGCGCGCTCAAAAAAAAAAAGAAGACATTACTTTTTTTTTTTTTTTTTGTATACTCTCATGCAGCAGCAGTTCTAATGAGGATTGAAAGTGTGGAAGTCATATTTGCCTTTGCTTGTAGTCGTGTTTGTTAGCCGAGAGAACGCACGCACACATAAAGTTATAAACATATATCTACTATCCTATTATTCACACAATAATGACACTCCCCGATGGTCCTATGCAGAGCCTTCTAAGTCATGCACGGAAATACAGCTCCGAGGAGCCCACATGAGCAATGGGCGTTGGACGAAGGCCCCCGTCCTCGGCGGGGAGGACTATGAGTTAGAAGAGAACAATCGTCGACCCTCCCTCACTACCCTGAGGTTATTCCCTGGACCGGCGGCTCTCTGAGGCCGGCGTGAATCGTCGCCCCTCTGCCAGCCAGAGTCCTCACTGAGGACACAGACAGCTTCATCATCGGCGAGAATGTTTATGTGGATGGGTGAAGAGGGGCGCATACAGTTTATAGGAGAGACAAAGTTTGGTCCTGGTGAGTGGGCGGGGGTGTTTTTGGTGGAGGCCATGGGAAGAACGATGGGGCTGTTGGCTCCACGCGGTATTTTCAGTGCGAGCCGCGTCATGGTGTCTTTGCCCGCCTGTTTCGCCTGACGAGGGAGCCCATAGAGGGTGCAGAGGAGGTTCTTGACAGATGCGGAAGTACGGCTATGAGATTTTGGAGCCCCCGCTCCGGCGTGGCAGCATTTGGGGTAGCAGTGGCGGGAGCGGCTCTCGTCGTGGCTCTATGTGCTTCGAGGATCATCATGCGCCACCCATCCCACATCACTTGCATCATCATCTCCACCCCCGGCGGGCTCAACAGATAGGGGATCCCTCAGTCCGCGACAGGCACGTACGCCAGAGACCCGCCGGAGGAGCAGCGTCTCTCGAGCCAGCCCAGACACCACGGGCTGCCTCATGCATGATCCGAATCGGAGAGGAAGTTTGAGTAACGGGGATCGGCGCTCAAGTCTCACTATACCCGAGGCGCGGATCAGGTGCATTCATTCCACCGCGATCCCCTCGGGGGAATCGGGTTAACCACGGGAAGTCTCCCCTGGCATCTCCAAGAACGTCCAGGTATGCAAATAAGTTATTCCGAAATTCATTTGCATTGTCTTTTTATTTAAAAAACCCGTCATTTTAACTAAAGCAAAAATCAAATAATGGTTAGATTAGTATTTGAATACTTTCAGCCATCAAAACCTCATTTCAAAACATGTCCATAATACAATGTAAATAATAGATGCACTTAAAAGGAGTGGAAGAACAAACAATAAATATTCTGCCTATTAATGTGTAAAACAGAACATAAATGAATAAGAACGTTTAATTTACTGTTCAATTGAAAACTTGTATATGTAGGTGGAACTGTTGTTTTATGTTATTAATAATACATTATCAAGGGTTCAATTTGTCATTTGCTTTCTTTTTATTTGTCCAATCTGCAAATATCAGTTCAATTCATCCATAAAACAATTATTTTAAAAAACTACAAATCTTTTGTCAATAACTTGTAACTCAGAGGCATTTGTAGAATTAATGGTTCTGTATTATATACCCTTTAGATAATTATTTTGAGCAATATTTCCTTTGAAAAAGCTATGATTTTTTGTCAGTACATTTTTTGGTCATACCATATCATAGATTTTACTTATCAAACTGCTTAGTAAAACGCTTTTATTTCGATGATTTAAACGCAAACAAATGACTTATTTCACGCAGAATTACGACACTTAATGTAATAACACCACCCTACTTCAATTTCCTGGTTTCGTATATTAAAAATATACCAAAACCAGGGAGATGTAAATATTTGTTGGAACGTGATCTCAATTAACTTTTATCAACGCTTTAATTTATTTGATGATTTATATTTTTGCATTATTTATATTTTTTAAATTTCGCCTCAGTTTGAATGAAGTGTCATAAGTAGCCTGATGAAATAAAGGTTCTAAAAGATGCAATAATTAGACTGAATAGAAATAAAAATTATATTTCATTTGCTAAATGCGATATTTAATAGATTAATCATACTTACTTTGACCCCTAGTGTTGACGGCCATAAAGTTATTTTTTAAGGCCTAATAATGTGGGATGACATGGAAAGCAAAAAAAGAAGTTATTTCTAAGTTGTAATTGTGTTCTCTCTCATATTAATGGCATATATATATATATATATATATATCCCTTATTTTTTTATGAGCAATACCAAACTTTGAAAAAGTCCACTATTGTTGGTAATATGAATGTGTTTTTTTAACAGACTTTTGAACTTGAGATATGAGTATTGGTTTTCCCATCTTTATTTTAACGTACAAAGAAACAAGGAGCGCAAACGAAGTCATATAAATGAAGAGCGCTATTTAAAGTAATAATCATTAGACCTACGATTTTTAACATTTTCATGTCTTAATATCCTTCATTTAAACGCCCTTTCTAAAGAAACGAATCGTTTTTATAAAGCAATAACATTTGCAATAACAAACAAATATTATTATTCATATGATTTAATGGGCCAAATTTCATTCAATTTTACAAAGTATTAAAAAAATCAGATTCCTTTCCTTTTTCATTCATTATCCATTTAAGGCACCTTCACAGAAATAGGCAATGATCGGAAATACCTTCCAACAAGAGTCAATTAAATGGTAGTTGATTACGTCTGTTGTACTATGTTTTTAAATGATGTTCAATCTAAAAAAAATCGTTTAAGAGTGACAAAAGGTGGTCAAAACACATTTCATTATGGCTTTGAAACCGTCAAACTATGATTTTATATTTTTTGTATTTTTTATATTGCATTCCTGTTCCTTATCAGTTTGAGTGCTATTAAAAAGAAGCGAGACTATTAGATAACCAATAGTCTTTAAAGTAGTGTCTGCCATCTAAATTGTTGTTGCTTTTAAAATCTACTTATTGTTGCTTAAGTATCATCACAAAAAGAATATAATCTTATCAGTGAACATCTAAATGATTTGTACTTTTTAAAGTTCTGTTTATCATTTTAGTACCACACTAAGAGGCATGAATTATAGACTCAAAATGTCTGTTTACATCCATATTGTTTTTGTTTGTTTTTTATAATCTCCCATGATTCAAAAGCTTAAGTAAATACGTCAGCTTACATGCATATTGTTAGTACTTTTGATGATCTTCAATGCTTATCACTTAAGTATGTTTTAAAAAAGAGGGCGGGGATGTACGAGTCTTGAAATATTTGCTTACATCCATATCTCTAAAGATTATCTTTCTTCCAACGCTTTTTAGATCCAACCTTTCCATTTCCAAGCCCATAGAAAAGGATCCCGATGTAAACAAACTCATATCCGAGGCCCGTCGACTCAGTATGGGTGGCTCGGGACGTCGGGGCTCAGATTTTTGTGATCAAATCGCTGAAGAGATCCGTCGCGGCAAAATCGGGGGCCGTCGGCCTCAACAGACATCTCCGGCCGTCGGAGCACCAGCAATCCCCGCCGAACATCCGAAAGCTCCTCCTCATCCTCCTCTAATCGAAGCCCCAACCTTAATCGAGCCCCGCGACAACAGTCAACCACAGAGGCCACAAGTTCAGTCGGAAGACTTCTGAGAGCCTCGGCCTTGGAGCTCGACGCAGCTCCTCCTCAGAGAACAACAGTCGCGCAGCCAACATGCGAAGACGCCCCTCTGCTGATCTAGAGGCGACAGAGCTCCTGAGCCGTCGGCAAAGCGAGGCTGGCCTTCGACGTCCCTCAGCCTCGGACGTGGTGCTCAACGAGGCGACCTCTAATCTTCGCGTGGGCATGCCTGTCTACGTGGACGGAACAAAGCCTGGAAGGATTGCCTACATTGGAGACGTTCATTTTGCCCAGGGGATCATGCAGGAATACATTTGGATCGTCCGTGGGGAAGAATAGCGGCTCCATCGGGGGGTTATGTACTTCCAATGTGAGCCCAAGAGAGGGGTTTTCTCCAAGCTGCATCGACTCACCACGAGCCCCATGAATGGGGCACACTAATTGTCGTCTTCGCCATCCATCTCAGTCAATCCGACGAAAGGCTGAATAAATATTAAATGCTCTAACTCTAACCAAATCATCCCTATCTCTCACACAACACATACAATCATCTCTGGACTGTTCCTTAAAAAACCTACGAAAAATAAATGGATCCAAGATAGAAAAATGTAATGATACAAATGATACACTTGTTGATATATTGAATGCTCATATTAGGTGGTTTTATTAGACTTATATATTAAAATCTGTTAATGTAGCTTCATTTAAATAAAATCTTAAATCAAGAATAAAATTGAAATCATTGTTATTTCATCTTTTTTTAAAATCCCTTTTAGCATGATTTTCAATGATATTTTAAGAATGTTCATAAATATACGCAGAAAGAGAAAGAGAGAGATTCCGTTGATCAGAGCAGAAGCTGCTGAGCTAAGCTAGTTATAAATAAGAAATAAATATATTCTGGCTTTTAGAATATCCATTATATGAAATTTAAAAGTCATACCTACATAAAAATTATAGATCCTCTTTTCTCTCTTTCTAGTGTATCATTTTGTCATGGTATGTATAATATTATGTAACCCAACTTAGATTTCTTTATATATGCATATATATATATATATCAATTTGCATTTGTTGTTTTGTTTCTTTATATAACTGATATCTATATTTTTAAATACAGAAAAATAATACGTATAATGGTTTAATTACTTCTTTGCGTATATCTTTAGATTTGATTGCACCACAAACTGCTCTGTGACTGACTGTGGGTGGATCTGATCATTATTTCACACACAAAAGAAGAGCACTTTTATTCCTTCTGGGTAGTCCAAGTCCAAGATCCTTTTAATATTGTTGTTATCATCATTATTTTAATGACGCAGTCTTCCTTGCGCGCGTAGGCTTTAAATTGACGCCCAACACCCTTTTGGAAATGATGTACACAATACTTCACGATGTTATTACATTTATAATAACCTTCTTAGACGTTGGGATGCCTCAAGGGCGTTAGTTCATTGCGTCCGAGTCATATGTATGATAACAAACTTCTTTTTCTGTAACATGATTGGTTCAAAGAGAAATAATGAATACAAAAATGTTAATTATAAAATGAATAAATACAAATATATGATGCAATAAAACATCACTTGAAAATATAATCCTTAGAACACAAATTGTATCTTTTCATGGACCTCGATTATAGGTATACGAATCCTTTTAAAGGGATCCTTCAATATGATTTATTTATTTTATATTTTAAGGCTTACTTATATATGAAAAAATATCATCCCGATAAATCGGTTGTCATTTTTAAACTATCGCAAATCATTTGCTCTTAAAATCAACTATCGCTCTACTTCTAAATAAAGTTTTCACTTGTTGTATTTGAAGTTATTAATACACACTCAACATCATCCCTTAATTCAAGAGTATATCCTTGGAACGATTTGAATGTCTGTTTGTTCCGTTCCAATTGGATATACATGAACTTAACACTTTTTAAATTGATACCTGATTTATCACAAATATAAACTATCCCTCAATATTATCAAAGTCGACTTTTTACTATATAACTAGAAGCGATAAGGATAAGATATTTATTGAAGGGTTCAGAAACCATTACTTACTGTTCAATTATTGGTCTTGACCAATATATATATATTGATATATATACATAAATAATATATATAATATTCTATATATATACCTATAAGATGTATTATATATATACATATAATATATATATATATATATTATATATAAATAAATATATATATATCTTATATATACATAAATATATATCTATATATCATGTAACAACAGTGGTACCCGGCCCGGGTCCCGGCTGTTTTTGAGTATCCCAGCCCGGTGTCTAAAAACCACTGGGCCAGGACTTTTTTAGGAAATATTTTCTAAAAAAACGTTGTCTCTTTTTTCCAGACTCAATAGTTTCCCTGGTTCCATCCAAATGCGTTTGTATCTTATATATCATTGAGAAAGTAAATGCTTTGATTGTCTTACTTTGTAGATATGGGCTTTATTTTCTCTTCGGATATGTGCTAAATATTTTTTTTGCATATTGGGTACGAAAACATTACCTATAATCTCTCATTTTATTATAAAACTATTTAATATATGATACTACATAATTTTTTTTATTAAAAGACCAAATACCTCAATTTAACCGTAATCAAAATGGTATACTTATTTCTACTCCTAGGGGCGGGCAGAGGCAAAGTCAATATTTGTGATGCGTCATGCTCTTGACTCATTATTTAAAGGAAGTATGGCAATCCTAACGGAATCCTTGAGGAACTCTGAAGGGAAGAAGAAGAAGTTTGACGCATGCCACATTCTTCTTTCATAACTGAGAGGACAGTTAATTGTCATGATAGGAAGGGAATTCTCTCATTTATAATGTCATAGGAGAGGACCTGAATTAAAAGTCATTCAGGTTTTTTTATTAAGTACAATGACAAAAGATGGGATAACACTTGGATCACTGTTTTTCAATTATTATTTTTCAAGTCCTTAACTTAATATGTTAATATGAAAATAATATTAGTTTCATTGTTCCATTCAAATAATATCTATAAATATAAGTTATTTTTTAATACGAATATTGAAGTAATATTTTATAATATTATTATTTATTATCAGTAATCAGCGTGTTATCAGTACACGCACACACACAAATATATTGAAGATTAACGACTCTGTTTTCTAAATACTTTCAGTTAAAGAGTCTAGTTGGAAATGATGGACATCAACTACTAAAATTTGAAAGATAAATTAGTTATTCCTTTTTTAATCAGCTAAATTCAAAATGGTTTAAATATTACATTGTATTTAAAATTAATACAGTTAAAAATGATATTTATTTTTTACACAGTGTTTTTTTTCTTTGATGATTTTCTTTTAATATTTAAAAAGAAATTCAGAAATGTTGGTTCCCCATATATATCAATAAGACGAATAATTTTTTGCAGCTATACAATTCCCTTTTTAATAACATCTACATATATATCTTTCCTAGTATTCAGATACTCAAAGAAAATACAAATATATGTTTTTTTTTAAATGGAGTCTTTATGGAAGTTGAAATGGATTTATAGGAAATAACTTATTATTTTCATATTGGCTCCTCTATAAACATAAAAGTTTTACGCGCTTAAAGCGTCCATGAGAACCATGCTTTGAGTCTGTTGATTTATTATCGATTCAAGACACTTTGTACATCAATTAGCACATGAAGTTGAACCATTTTTAAACCTTGTAATATATATCTTGATAAAACTCATTTACAAAAAAAAATATATATTTTAGTCAAAAGATTTTCCTTATTAGTGTATCAGTTTCACTTTTTGTGAAGATATATTCCTTGCCTTGTACATCCATTGAAAGTAGAAATCCTAGGGATTTATATTTTCTTCTGCGACTCAAGGAAACACGCTACTCTTGATGATAATCATTCTTGAGTTTCCGAGTTATCCACCACGTGAGAGTAGATAACTATACCTCCTAAGATTCCTGCAGGTACTACTTTTATTTTTTTCTTCTTCTCATTCTCCTCTTCATAATAGTCTTAAAAGGTTAACAAAAAGCTAAGCCTTATTAATTGTTCTTAGGGGCATTTAGTTCAGGAACAAAAGAATATTTTTAAAATGTATATATATTTTTTGTTCACGTTTTTAATCTTATCCAAAAGCCATACAGTGATATATAAAAGTTACTCAAATATCACATGATTTTTTTTAATAGGGCATATCAATAAAACCTTAGAGATATAAAGATGAGCTTATTGGATTCTTCAGATGCATACGTCATATTGCCCAATATAAACAAATCTTTTTATCTCTATGATCAACTTACGATGACGTAGTACAACATTACTTTGTTTACATTGGCACATCCGACAGCTGAATGATGTGTCTCTGCTATTGAAGGGATAAGCTCTCTATGTGTTTATGTATCTAGATAAAAACCACCCAGTTGCATTTTAAGAGTCCTCAAAGATTTTTGACGCAATAAGTTGCGAGAATTTTTTTTTATTTGATCATCAATAAATAATGTTTATATTAGTTATCCCAATGAAATCACCAATGAACCAACATGTATTTAGTTGTTAATCCTTATTTCCCTGTTCCGTACGGCGTATCATCACGAAATGATGACCCTATTTATCGTCACTAGGATGAGAAACAAAACTCATTTTATCACTGATTGATAGTATAATATGTATAATTTGACGAATATGATTCTTTAATCGGTATGCCTTCGTTGATCATGACTTATGCCAAATATCACTTTTGGAGGTCTTAAGTGATGTTTATATCACAATA
>CP045897.1:27252248-27277969 GCA_013387185.1 Caligus rogercresseyi
TAAAAAATAACAACAAATTTCTCACTCACTGATAATAGCATTTACGTAAGGACTAATAATCTTCAACAATTAAACACTGCTCATGAAGGTGAATAGTTTATAGATTAATTGGGCATGAAGCATTATGTATTCATAGGGCTTCTCCTTCTGTATGTTTAAAGATATGAAACGTGAAGGGAGTGGGGGGGGGGGGAGGGTATAAAGTTGAATTCGGGCTCAGAGGGCATTTTTCTTCCCTCATCATCCATTAATTACAGGGAGCATCATAATAAGTGAAAAGAAAATGGCTTCCTGATAAAGTTACAATTTACAAACTACTAACCAATATCAGAATGTAGAATCCACTTTTCTTAGGTATCGTCCTATCAAGCGGCTTGGTCCTGCTTCAAGAATCGCTATTATATCCACCTTTAAATCAAACTATCCAATTGTTTTATAATAATCGCATTTGAACTCTGAGGAACAAAAATTACTCATCAGCCAGCCAATAAACTGCAGTAATTTTCCTCGTTAAACTAAAATTGATGCTGCAAAAAATTAAAGCCATATCTTATAAAAGAAGCTTTAGATTCATCTATGTATTTGGGTCTAAATTTGAGAGATACATTTTAACAAAACAAGAGAACGTTTAGCTACATCAGGAAGAGCACAATTCATACGAAATATGGAAGCAAAAATATTTTATAGGTAACTGTATTCATCCCGCGCAAATTCTCGGGTCCTTTTATAGTCGCCTCTTGTCGTGGATGTTTATGCCGCTTGCACTTTTATAGTCAGTCAATTCCTCGATCTCCCTGTTCTATTGGGACACTTTTGTCACGAAAGCAATTACTCCTCCTTTTTTCGTGGAAATTTTGCGATAAGCTTTTTTTGATGCAAAGCATTATTCTCACAGTTTGTCCAAATAAGATCTACAAATTTCCTCCATACAAGGATCAGGCGTAGATTTCAACACATGGTCCCTCGGCTGAGCATCAGAACCCGTAATATTTAGGTCTGGAAAACATATAAGCCGAGTGTCTTTACACCTAAGAGATGGACCCTCAGATAAGGAAGGCGGTACCCGCGAAATTAGTGCCTGAAAATCTCTTAAGCTGTGTTCTTTAATGGCCGAGAAGGATCGGAACTAGATTTTAAATCCATAGGCACCGTATGAGGACGGTGCAAGACGTTTAAATTAGGGTATACCAAAATCTTAGGCGGGTGTTTTCCACTTCAGAAGGGTTTGGCCGTGTATTTCTACCCGGTTGATCCAGGCGCATCCCATTAGATTAGGGTCAACTAAAGTCTTAGGCGGGGGGGGGGTTTCATTTGTAAGAGAGGGTCGGCTGTCAATTCCAACCCCATCCAACTTCAGGCTGAGGCCAGCGAAACCTCGAGGCTAAGTGTGCAAAAATCTTAAGCCGGATGTCCCATAAAAACGTCAGCGGTGGATAGATGAGCCCACGAGCTTACGGTCTACAAAATATATAAAAAATACCCAGCGAGAAATGCTTTGCGATCAAAATCCACGAGAAAAAAGGGGAATGAGGAAAATGCTTTGCGAAAAAAAGGAGAACGAGAAAATTGACAGACTTTAAAAGAGGAAAGCGAGGTAAAGGACTACTACAAAAATGACAAAAAAAGTCTACGAGGAATTTGCACGCGTTGAAATTACTGGACACCATTTTAAAAGATATTGTAAAATGTTTCAATGACTTCATGAATGGGTGGCGGCAACGTTCAAAACGTGACCTTCGCAAATGATTTTTTTTTCTCTTCAGCAAGGTCTTTAGTTCATTATTTACTATATCTGACGACACAATATACACATATATATTAATAAAAATTAAAAAAGGAAATTCTGCAGTGTTGAAACAAAATAAATAAAACATTGTAGTATGATTTTGATCCATATTTAAAAATATATCCGCTGGTGCTCATGAATAACCAATAAAAAAGATTCATGATACCTTTATGATGCATTCTTAGCCCCCAAATCATATCACGAAATAAATATAATGTCAAACACCGTCGTCCCGTAAATGATAATAGAACATCAAACAAAGAGAGGATGAGGGATTGTATGTATATTTCTACTCTTTTCAAAGGCACAAAGAAAAAAAATAAGGCATGAGGAGGAAAGCTCTAACGAGTTGACAAATAATGTATTTTCTCTGAGTAATTGATGGGGCAAGTCTTTTGTGCCGCGATTATCTCAAAAGCAATGCAACTTAGGTTGATGTCCTCATCGTTCATTTATGATATGAAGTACTGAAGTCACCTTTAAATGACTAAAACAATTCAAAATATATATATTCAATATCACAAAATCATGTGGTTTTAGCACGTGAATACTAAAGTTCAATGAATCCATAGTTATTTCTAGTTATTCGAAATATAGGTCAGTATCCAATGAGAGAGACATCTTTTTTCTTCTTTAAAAAATGCATTCAAATAGATAATATAGGTTACAAATCCTAGAGGATTTTTTATTGGCCCTCTGAAATACCCGCTGCATAGGCAGCTTTGGATGCAACAATGGTCAATACAGTGAGTCAGTGATAATCTAGAGATTGGAAAATAAACATAAATTATCCGACCGGATATATAAATGAAACTGATTTAATTCTAATCAGGGTGGGTCAAGTTATCTTGTCATGCTGAAGAAATGTCTACTGACAAGATAATTGCCAATTTAGCGGTGTACTAAATAAACATAAAAATTGGAAGAAAAAAAAATATTGGATGAACCTTTGGATGATAAATCCAAAAATGACCTTGGTTGCATTCTATCAATTCAGAATTCAGTACAATCTGAGTTGACATCATATGATTCAGAGCCTGTTTGACCTATAAGAAATCGATTATGAAAAAAATAAATCATAATGTTTCTTAGATGGCGTCAAGGATCCTCTCAAAATTTACTTTGTCTCGACGCATTTATAATCCATTATATGCGTCATTTTGTACGCGAGATAGGCTTTTTTATGTACATATAACTCTCTACTTATTAAATTGGCATGATTTAGTATACCAAAATATTTAAAGCTGGGTAACCAAGCTTTCATTTGATATGTTTGGTGTTCTAAAAATCGCTATACTTTAAGAGATATAAGCAAATACATTTTTGCACGTATCTCCCCAAAAAATGATCTTTGACATGAGAATATACGATTACCATTTGGTAAATGCTGTTAGGTTACCTGGATAGAAAGAAAAAAAGAAGGGAGAGAAGTGAGGCAAAATACTCTCTCCCTTCTCTTTCTATCCAGGATTATCATCTAAGGTTTACTAAGCTTAAAAGTACAATTTTACTCTGAAGCGAACAAAATCATCTTCTACAGGCGAGTGAAGTTAATTGATATAAAAAAGCTATGAATAGCTAACAATACACACTCCATTTTTTCTTTGTTTTACTGAAAACTTTGTTATTAAAAAAACATCAAAAATACGTCTTGTAGTAAATTAGATTCTTTAAATTAATAAAATTATTGAAGTCTGTAACGTCCACCATTTTGAAGAAAGTAGCGGAAAACTATATTTTACTAAATTTTTAAAACTTGACCTCGTTGTGCGACTCGTAATGTTGACCGATTTTGTTCAAACTTTGTGTGTGGTCTTATTTATCACCAAGAAACAGAAATCCACATGTTGCTAACATTTCAAACATTTGAAAAATAAGAACAACCCTATAATATATATATATAGGATTAATATACATATAATTTATATATAAATATTAATATACATATAATTTTATATATATATACAATAAGTTATATATACATATATACTATATATATCAGACTTGTTCGCAAAAATTCGTGTATATATATATATTGTATTCAGTGATAAAATTCAGTTTTTTCTGAAGAGGCAAAAAATGTTACTATAATGGTTGTTTGGTTTTTTTCGTTTTAAAAACATTTATTCGGTTAACGGCAAAATGTTATACAATATGAAATAAAATACGCTAAAATTATATACAGAAACAGAGTAAAACTATTCAGGGCATTTGCGAAAAAACTTAAATGAATATTGTAGTTCATATAAAATGTTTTAATTGTGCACAAAAAAATGCAGCTTTCTACTCTATGCTTTCGTGGCAATCCAATTAAGACAAATATCATAATGCCTTTACAATTAGAGGGCCATTAAGGATCCCTATACACTATGACTATAGGCAAAGCATTGTTCATTTCCATCACACATACACATACAGCAAGTACACACGCAATTATATCAATACAAAGTTAAATAATTGTGACGAAAGTATATTGCGGAAACGTCAATTGAAGGAAAGGGAAGCATATTATGTGATACAAGTCAATGACTGCATATCCCAAAAAAAACACCAGTATGATGTGTGTTTACACATATATGCCGACTTGTGGATCGGAGTTTACAAGATGCTTATGGTAATATCGCAGAGACATAATCGTTATATAACAAAAATCGCCAAATCTGATCATTTTCATTAACAAACTAAAAAAACTAATAATATTCCATCAATAAAAAGGATTTGGGGGCGCAGGTTCGAATCCCGAGAGGGGATGGTCATTTTTGGTTTTTTAATATAATTATAATGCATTATATCCAATCGGATGCAATTCTATCGAACCATATAGGCAAAAAAAAAAAAAAGGATGTATCGGAAATAAGTGATTACTCAGTCAAAGGTCGATAAATCTGCGTTCTGTTCCTTAAGACTCGGGATCAGCAGAAAAAGATCATATTGGTCAAATCTAATAATAAATAATACTTTAAGGTATATATGTAAGTCGTGCTATATATAAAAATGCGAACCAATCCTATTCAAAATAAACAAACTTAAAAACTGCCTTTATATTTCAATAAAACCCATTAAAAAGGAAAAAAAAAATACCCCCCCCCATTGAACAGGCTACATCTCAATCCAAAATTATAACATTATACTTTCGTCACTATTTATGGTTTAAAAAAATTGACATTGGATTGACCTCAACAATATATATATTTTTTTATTTGCTGCGTTCTTTTTTTATGGGCCTAAATATTCCTATTTTTATAACATTTCTCAACATGCTTTGATCGCAATGTAACTGATCGTATGGTGCATATCAAACGGCTCTAATCGTTGCATTTGTATATAGCAGTGAATATCGGATCCCATTTTTTGATGATAATGACGTAAAAGGCATAGAAGACGTCAATGCATCTAAATACTGCAAAGCCACAGTAGTAACTCATTGGTCTTGGAAAACAGAATCTCTTCGCAGAGCGAAAGCCATAAATTGTGCTCTCCTCGGTGCGAAAGGTTGAATTGCCCGTAGATTGACCACAGATAGTCTGAATTAATGCCACTATGATATCCGCCGCGGCTCAGTAAGTAGCTTAAGACCTAAAAATACTCTCTTATGACACTTCTTAGCACATGTGTGATTAAGTAATATCCCGGAATCTCACATTCTTTTCTGAAGTAATATATAGAAGACTTATAAAATATTTTAAGCAACGCTTTAACTGTTTTTCTTTTATGAGTAAACATGTGATTATTTAGCTGTTTTTACTTTAAGTAAACATGTGATTATTTAACTGTTTTTTTCCTGTTATAGTAAACATTGATCATTTAACTGTTTTTAATATATGATGTATATATATATATATATATATATATATAATATTATATATATATTTATATATTAGATAGTGATGCTTAAGTTTAAGCGAAAATGCTTTTACATAGTTTTTACTTTGCATTATGAGATTTTTATTATTAGTTTATCTACGAGGAGGCTTACAAGATCGAGCACATGGTAATCCACTGTACAAAGGACCCTCTATGGTTCAAGAACGTGCGGAGGTGGTCCTCCAAGACCTCGTCGAAGAAATCTAGACATTCTGCGCTCTATCCACAGGGAAAATTTCAAAACAAACGCTCTCCTTCATGGGGACCAAGACAACAAATAAAAGAAAACCTCCACCTCAAGACTGGGGATCTTAATAATTATTTTATCACACCTTTTTTACCAGTTTCTCTATCTTATTATCGGTCTATCTGCTCTGTATTTCTTATGATTAATTTTAATGCCATTTGTATTTAACATCAGAAGACAACGCAGGTTTTAAGTTTGTATAATTCCAGTTGATTCGAACCTATTAATATTTCAAAATGTATTTTATATGCATATAGAAAAAGTGAATATAGAAATTAATGATTTAAAAAAAAATATTATATTAGTTATCTATTGTATATATCTGACAATAAAAATTCTATAAATATGCTCGATATTATTTAGTGGATGATAGTCAATATTAAACATAAAGGAACTAGAGGCATATATACACTCAGAGAGTGCAAACCTCCGCCGTCACGGGGTCCTTATGAGCCTTCCGAGCGGATTTTTCACGACTGGGGGGGCGTAGAGGGACGGGGGAGGGTTTACCTAGACGAAAATTCCGAGAGGAAGACGCTCCCGGCACCCAATTTCACATCCAGCGACATCTATTGGCAGAGTAGGCTAACTTGAAAAACTTTAGTAGTATTTAGCTCATTTGGCGCCTTAATTCTGCACTCAGAGATACCAAAATTTAATCACTTCTGGCTTTTGGCATTTCCAACAATCCACAAAATTTCATCCAAATCCGTTCAGTACTTTTTGAGTTATCCTGCTGACAAACCAACAAACGCCAGTGAAACAATACCTCCTTCGGCGGAGGTAATGACGGAAGGAAATATTTGGCATCCTAGCGTATAAGGGCTCCCACACCCAATGCAGATGCGTGGAAGTTGCTTTATCCACTATTCCATGACACAACACATTTCCTTTTTTTTTTCCCAAACAATGTCCACTTTTCATCCATATACACAATATAAAATGCTTCTTCATTCGAAAAAGGAAGGGAACAATTTGAAATAATGGCTCCTGACGGCCATTATCATTGTTCGTTGATGTAGTAGATAATGGCATATATTTTTCATTATTGAACAAATGGCCATTGATGCATAACAAGAGTCATAAATTATTACTAATCGGACTGCGTCCCCCCGGTGTGAAGCCAGCAATAAAGTAAATCAATTTAAATGGATTCATTCTTATATGAGTTATAACTCATGTTGGAGGTGGGAGATTGATTGAGCAATAAAGAAGGTCTGGGAGCAATGGTCTCAAGCTTTAATTTAAATCTGAGCCCAAGGACGTGGAGCATATATAATAAAGGCTGTGGATGATTTTAATACCGACTTGACATAGAAAGAGAAAAAAACTGAAAACATAGAGACATCTCTCTGGCCTCTCTTTATTATAGTATTAAACCTCACAAACCTCTCCCTTTTTCATAACAGATACTATTATTTTATTATTTTTACATTTATTACAAAAAAATCAATACATTTTGATGCGTTGTTTCTTTTATCTTCTAGATGAATTATGAGGGGCGGTCTTACTGTCTTCCTCCTTCACTTTCGTCGTCAAATCGGCCAGAAAAATACTAAGAGAATTAATAAGCTTTGAGAAGAAGCCTACAGAGCCTTCCGTGACGAGGGAGGCATTGAACTACTTACCATAAGACACAAGTCGTCCCGACAAGAGACGATGGAGTTCCTCTCGTCCAGGAATCCTGTCGAATAAGTGACTCCGGACACAAGGGGGAACTCCGTATCAAGGTTCCTCCTCTAGAGTTAAATAACTCAAGCTGTTTAATGTAACGCAATAATAACAATAACAGCTTTGTTATGAAAAAGGGAGAGGTTTTGAGGTTTAATACTATAATAAAAGAGAGGCCAGAGAGATGTCTCTATGTTTTCAGTTTTTTTTCTCTTCTATGTCAAGTCGGTATTAAAATCATCCACAGCTATAATAAATACATCAAATCAAGTAAGTTGATTGACAATATTTATTACTGATTAATGTTCTTTATGCAGTATTTTCCGCTACAAGGACTTTTTTGGAGATATCCACCTGTCTTGAGACCTAAGTGAGATCCTCACGTCCTTGAATATCTATTTTTTGATCAGCAAGTGAGCGAACAAGAGCTCAACCATAAATTACGCTCATGTCGAAGATAATTCGACAGCTGATGATTGTCTTAGAAATCTCGACATATTTTCCTCGCAGATCTTTGACGTCATACTAAAGGAATCCCTTGAAGAGTACTCTTCAATATAGAGGATTATTATTCAAACAAGGAAAATCAGTAGCTGTTTTTTTCTTTTCAATTTTTTTAGATAATCAGATAAAGGTTGACCCAGAACAAATAGTGACGTCAATGGTTTTCACTTTCTGATTATTTGGATAATGTAAAATAGGCGACCAACGGGGCTTGTAAGGATAGCCTACAAAGTTAATCTTTTAAGTAGTAGAGGAATGTCCTATATGCTCGTCCTAAATTTGGTATTGCTCTCTTTACATAAATTTAAGATATTAATATATAAGCATTTCGCCACTATTGTTGAAGAACTAATTGTCACAGAGAGAGAGAGAGAAATAATTATCCTAAACTTTTACATAGAGGAGGAAGAAGTTGATCAAATATGATGATTTTCTCCTATTATCAGGAATCGATTCTGCACTTTAAGAGTAAAGCTAACACATCATAAGGCTATTTATAAAGTTGATTTTATGATATTTCTCGTAAACTCATCAATAAGTACCGTTTTTTCAATTGGAAGCCCTTATTTTCATTTTAAATATGTTGTGAGGATCCTTTTATCGTCAATGGTGATTCTTTTGTTTGTGAGAGGAGTTGATTTATTTAATCAAGAATATAGATGAATTTGAGCATTTCAAAAAATTCGTAAACGCCATGGATGGAGGCCCATGAGATAGTACACTTTATTTTCCAGAAGATAAAGTATTAGCCATGGGACAATGCTCAAACTTCAAGAGACATGAGCAAAATAAGTTTTATTTCATAGTACAACTGGTTTTTGCATTATTCACGCTCATTTTCATTCTACCAATCACGGTGTAGAAAAAAATCTAGTATGTGTTCTTGAATATGTTTTTTTCATCAAATATTTTGTTAAGAATGCAATAGATGACAGATTTTTTAAATAATTTTCAACAAACCCATATATTCTTATATATATTGAAACAAATTCAATTTTTTAAAGCATAAAATTAACTCGCCATTACCTTTATATAACAAATTAACACCCCTTTTGATGTGTCAATATAATATAAAGCCAAACAGATATGGCATATTCAAATTTAATCACTGAATGAATTAATTAAATCAAACTCTTGGAGTTGATTAAACAATGGAATCATTTATTGTTTTATACAGATATACACTCATATTTATTATCAAGGATCTACTAAGATATGCCTCATCACGACATTTAATATAGTCAAATTATTTATTATATATTTTGTTAATTATGACAAAAATATTGGTAATAAAGTTTATAGATACTGGTTTAATTTGAGGTCTTAGATGGTCATATAAAAAAAACCTATTGAAGTACTAATATACAAGATTGTAATATAGTAGAAATATTGCTCTTATGTTTGCGTACATAATGGAGTAAAATAAAATATTTTAGCGTGCGTATGAGAGTCAATTCTTGTAGAGTCATTGGCGATTCATATAGAAGCATATAATATAGAGTCATGGGCGATTCAGATATAATTAACACAATAATAAATAAGCTTTGATAATGTTAAGATTGTTACAATATATAAACATATATTAGCCAAGAAAGTAAAGTTTCAAGCTTTGAAGTAAAATGTCTTTGCAAATAGATTAATATCATTTAACACGATCGAAATAATCCCCATATTTTTAGGAGTATGAATATTATATCGCCAGCAACCTTCAGATTTTTTCTAACGGTTGATGAACAATTTTTTAGACCTTTTTATTATTATTGTAGACACCTTGGAAATCTCTTATCATGCTAATAATGCACTAAATTATTCGGAATGCTTTATTCTAGTGATCAGTAGTATTTGTTATAATTACTCCATGTAATATTTAGCCAAAAAAAACATTTTCGCAATATATTAAATAAATTAATCACACAACCTTTCTGATGAAGCAACCAACAAGTGGTATTGATATTTTATGGCATCGAACTTGTCATTATTATTCTAAGCTTCACACATCGAATGCATTAGACAATAGAAGAAAAAAAAGGAAGTGGACTTGCATAGACATTTACTACTCCGACTTTTTGTGGTTACTTTAAACTGTGTGTTTTTGACGAGAGGTATAAGGCAAGACTTTGAAATGCCAGGTGGTATCTATTTTTACTACTTTAATAATAAATGAAACGCCCAAGCCCTTTGCCAACTATTAGTTGTCTTTGTTTTTCTTAAGAATAATAATAAAACATCAAATTTTGCTCTTTTTTAAATCTCCTCTTGTTTGAGTGCATTTATCTCACAAAAGGTCTAAAAGAACATGAATTCTAAGGAGTAAAAGGACGCAAACTTCATCCTTGACTCTGACCTCATCCCACGCAAAGGGCGGAAGGAAGTTCTCTCTTCCTACCCCCATGAGAATAAAAAAATATATAAATAAGATTGTTTTGATGACATTGAAGCCTTGTTTTTTTAGATGTTATGATGCAGGATATGTGGTGTGTGCGTATCTATAAACAAGGATCGGAAATGTCCTAACCACAATTGAAATAAATAAAAAGATCTCAGAGAAAGATAATTGCTACAATCAAGCCTTAGGACAATAACACTTGAAAGCGAATTATGTTTTTGTTTTCGTGTCAAGTGATACTCTGATAGAACAGTTATTGAACCAAGAGGGCGTTACGCTGCAGTTACTTTGGTTATTTGACAAGAAAACTTTGTTTGTTCATAACAGCTGGGACTAAAAATAAGAAATAGTATCCTATCCCAAAATTGGACGGAGGGTTGGACATTTTTTATTTAGAGGAGATTTTTATATAAATCAGCTTATGGACGTTACGTACTGAGTACAAGTGATACCTTAAGCTACCGACGGATATATCAAGCACATGTGATTAAGAATTCTCAAAAAAATACATATAAAAGGCTCCAAATTCAAATGGAGAGCGGTTGTTGTCCTGATTTTTCGTTGTTTGACATCCTTTAATTTGTATTATTGATCTATGCAAATAGATATTGTCTTTATAGATAGTATTTTTATGAAAGCAAAATAGTCTGGTCATGAAATTTAAAAAGATCTATTATAGACAATGAAAGTGTATCTAAAAGAGGAATTTTGGGCGTTTTCTTATGGATTATGAAAGGCTTTTTGATGCAGAATGAAGTTTCTCCCAAGAGAAAAGTTGTATTTTTAAACAGCCTTTATTGAATATATATTTGCTAGATAATAAAATAGTAGATTCAATGATAATATAGGAGGTTTCATGCCTTGTTAACAGTGGCATGGATGTTTTATAACACAGTCGAGTGTTAATAACACAGAAGCTTAGTTTTAGTACAATAGATTTGATATGTATTTCATAAGATTACACAATAGAAATATTTATATGTAGACTAAAACGTTTATATTATATATTATGTTAGGTTCTGATATTTGTTTTCATCAATAGTCTTATGGCAGATAATTGATTGCGTTTTAATAGATTATGATAGGTAGATGTATTATATGCCAGAGTGGAGAGCAACCTTTAATTATTAGTAAGTGGTTTTAATTTGTAGGATTTTGATCTATAAGTATATGAATGTCGAATTTAATGTTAAATCAACGATCATTTGCATTGGTTGCCTAAAATATAAATATTTAGATTGACCTCAACATATTTTATGTGTAAATATTAAGGTTTTTTATTATTGTATTAACATAATATCGTATTAATTGTTATTTCTCATAGATTTATATCATGTATTCTAGATGGGATTATATGTTTAATATATCATTACATGATTTCTTTGATAATGAAGCCTTATTATTGGCTGATCCTAATTGATTCCGATGGTCATCATGCGCATATTAACATGTTTACAAATATGATCCTATTCGATTCCGATAGGTTAATAAATTTAAATGCCCTCATTATGTCATGACGCACAAATGCTTCTCATTGGCTGATCCTCACAATCCCCCTGGATCCTCATTGGCTCACATGTTGAAAGTCCAAAACACATTACATTTATTTCGCTGCTTGGCTCTTCTCATCCCACGCGCAACACAAAACAAGTTTCATTGAGAGCCTCTCTACAGATCCAGACGACTCTTCCTCCAGGTGCTCACAAACAGGTGGGAATCAAATAAAAGGGAAGTCCATGTTATGATAATAAATAAGAGCACCTTACCTTAGAATTCCTTGGAGTGGAAAACGTCCTCCATTTCAAGACAAATAGGCGGATCACAAGATATAAACACTCTGTCACACAAATAATAGTAGCAATTCACAATCACACGTTTCTCCCTCGTTGCATATTCGAAGGTCCCGCCAAATCTCTGGGATGCAGTGTGATGGGGTTTGTAGTTGTTGTTGAGTCGGTGTGTGTCAGATTTTTGACGATAAAAGAAGATATGTTATTTTTTGCTGGTAAATAAAAATAATAAAAAGAAGAAGTAAGAGGGAAAGAGAGAGAGAGAGAAAAAAGAAAAGGGAGGAGAATGAATGAAGAGAGCCCCCGCCAGACGTCACTGGCCAATCAGAAAAGGGGGTCGATGACGTAGGGATGGAATGAAAACATTGCGGAGAAATCATAACATAGAGACTCCTTCATTTATGGGCACCATTTCATCACTAGCCTATATGTTGAAGGAATGGTACATAATATACATAAAAGGGCATGTTCAACTATATTTTGAACAATGATTAATTTGTTCTGTCCATAGAGATATAAAGATTCCCATCAATAACAGAGAAACACGTCACTCAGCTGTATTCTGTGTGTTCAAAATAAACAAAGTAATTTGTATACGTCATCGTAAGCTGATCATAGAGATATTATTATCTCTATGATCAGCTTACGATGACGTAGTATCAATTACTTTGTTTATATTGGACAAAAAATACAGATCAAGGAATAAGCTCTCTATATCTTTTATCTCTATGGTTTGTCACATTTTTTGGTGGTGAAACATTTGTTATTTGTTTAAATCACGTATTCAGCATTTATAGTTGTATGCCATGCAACTTAACGTATCCTTGTACAATGACAAATTAGGAGTTTACAGTAAAATTAATGATTTGATTAATTTTTTAATGTTCATTTCAATCTTTTTTTGATACATTTTGCATCTATTGAACCAGCCGTAAATATATATACAACGTTGACCATATACTGAATAAAAAGTCCATGTCTAAAGATGTCTATGCTCTTCTCATTGGCTAAGGTCTCGAGTGTTTACTTTTTTCTACCAATCACAGATGAAGACAAACCTCATCATTAATATTTTCATCACTTCAGTGACTTGGTGTTATGTTATTATCAACACAGCCCTCATTATTATTATTGTTGTAACGTTAGAGTTCCGGAAAAAGACATGTTTAGTTTCAAGAAGCCGAAGCGGAGCGTTCGTGCACGGAGGGTCCTCTACAAGCTCTGAGGAGAGGCTGCGCCCTCAGAGAGTGCTGTGGTTCGTCGAGGAACAGAAGTTTCAAAGAAAGTGGGCCTCATTTTCGATGGAGAAGGTGAAGAAATGAATACTTATTTCATTGGAAGCTTGGTTATATTAGATTAGAACCATATATCAGGAATAAAGGACGCAAACTGTAAATCAACAAAGCCTCTCACGCATTGAAGGGGATTTCAAGGAAATAAGTATCTCTGATGTATATATATTTAAATTTTGTCAAATTAAATCTTTGACTAAATATGTTTAAATTTTCTAAATAATAACCAATAGAAAAGGACAGCTATTATAAGAAAAAGATATATGATGGCCCTAATTATATGTTTATTGAGACGATATAGTCATAAAATACTCGAATAAGGATGAACATAAACCTAAATACAATTACAGCCAGTAGACAGTTACGTTTATAATGATATATTAACAACTATTCTGCTTCACACTTTTTTAAATTAATTGTTACGAAAATAAGTGCTTTAGAAAGATATATTTAAACATAATGTGTCATTTTATTTACTTTAAATGCACAAAGAAGACGCATACGTATAATATATTTATCAATGGTTTTGATCGTAATTTAATAGATCGCTTACGCCTCTTATCGTTATATCTTTGTATTACAGTTAATATCCTATCACAAGCCTCCTTTGAACTTTTTTGATGTATTTTTACATCCAACTTCTACAATATAATGTATTAAATATATATATTTTAGACTCGAACTCAATTCGTACTCTAGAATCCTACACTTATATAAGCAAATAAACAACAGCAAAACTATTCGTGTTTCAACTCTCAATGTGGGGGTGGGGGTTCGAATACTCCCGAGAGGGTATATTCATTCCTGGTGTAACTCATTGATAAGCCTTGTTTCGAGTGACTAATTTTAATGCTAAAATGCTTATTTATATCCTGTCGGATGCAATTCCATCAAACCATATAGGCAAAAAAAAACCTTAATATATACTGCTGATTCATGCCTGTAAAGATTATGTTTTTCCACAATTTATTTAGGTTCTTTAAAGATGCAAACATATATGTCCATTCAAGGGACCGATCTACAGATAGAGTATAAATAAAATATAATAATAAAAACTAATATATATACTGCTGATGTACGTAGAGATTCTTTTTTTTTGACAATTTTAATTACTTTTTACAAAAATAGGTTCTTTAAAATAATTTTTGTAAAAAGTAATTTTATCTATATAAAAGAAGCCCAATAAGTTGCCGCTATACAGAAATATAGAATATCATGTTTTTGCAGAGCCAATTTAAGTGGCCGTTATCAGAAAGACGCCACTAACACAGATTATACTGTATATGTTTTAACTAATGTGTTACTTTAATATATGTTTAATAGATGAGGGTGAAGAAGTTTTCCAAGTGAAGAAGTCCTCAACCTCTCGCCGTATTATCAAACAGCAAAAGAAAAAAAAGACAGACAAGGTTGATCCCGGGAGCCCTGACGAAGGAAGGCATCGTCGTCCCCAAGGAACAGCCTTCTTCTCCTCTTCCCCTTCCTCCGCTTCCACCATCACCTCCTCCGCCCCCCGAGAGCTCTTGGATGCTCAGTGGCCGAGAGGCAGAAGCACTTCACCTCGAAGAAGAAGACGATGATGATGATGCTCACAGTGACAATAATAATGATGATGATGAAGATCATACTATCAAAAAGATTCTACAAAGTGGGTTAGAAAATGGCTCCCTTGCCATTATTTTGGAGCCACTTTCATTCATAGATTCAATTCATTATCCTTTTTACAAAGGATTATTATCATATATATAAATGTGGGGAATTAAAAATTGTAACGGGGACACTTTCAAATATGAGCAAATTGATGTGAAGTGCCGACCTATTTAATAACTGCATGCATTATAGACTGTATGGGTGGAGGGAAAATCAATGTTGGAGTGGGCAGCTGATGAAGCCAACGAAGAGAAGGAAGAAATTATTATTATGCCTTGAACATCAATGTTTAAATACCAAGTCCTATGGAGTATTTAATGGGGGAATATTGCAACCAATAATACAGTGACGTAATGGTAATGAATTAAACATTAGTTTTTTATAACCAACATGGCATCACTGACGTCACTGGTATTTATTATAGGATTTCACTTCTTTTATTCCCTAGTATTATATTACAATGTAACGCCTATTTCATTGTTTATATCATACAACAGACATTTTAATTACGTTAATGTCGTATTCTAGTTGGTTTACTGTGTCTTCTCAGTTGAGTATTCAGTTATTAAATAGGTGGGCGGGCAAATGGCTTTATTTGATGTTAAACTAGTTTATTTATTTTTTAGCAACTAATTCAATGGTCTTAGCTCCAATAATTCAGTGTTTTGATTAAAGTTTGTTAGAATGCATTAATATCAGTGTTAGCAGTAGGATTTTGAAAATAAGAAATGCCTTTCTTGGTTGGATTTATCAAAAGAAAGAATCAATTGTTATGAGACTTTTAGTCAATATTAAAATTTTGTTATAATGTCTTATTTGTGTTTAAATAAGTGCTAGCAGTAGGAGTTTTAAAGTAAATATCTTCTTTAAATACTAAAAAGATATTAAGTATTGTAGTAAAAGTCATTAACTCAAGCTACTAGTATATATATATATATATATATATATATATCAAAATGAAACAAAAATATGCTACAACCAAACCATGAAAAAATTGCCCGATATGTAATTAAAATATGCTGGGTATCAAATATTAATTGATGGCTGAAAGTTAAGAATATGTATTAAAGAATGTCTCAATTCACCTGAATCAATATCTGATTAGAGCCGTTTGAACCGAGGACTTTTAGATTGCAAAACATGTGTTTTCCTTATTGCTTGGCAAATGCGTCTGTTGTCAACTTTGGCCAAATTTATATTTCCAAAAAAAATCCAGTCATACAAAATGGCCATTAAAAAATCCAAAATGCAAATAACGTCCTAATATTTATAAAAACCTATTTTGCATGACTTGAAGATCATTTCAAAATGTTATAACACCTTATATATGAACAAAAAATTATGTTCACCTATATAATCATTGTCTCAGCTTTAAATCCCAGTTGTAGCTATTTAATTGTACAACTACAATTATCAGTGAACTCAACTAATTTATCTTTCCCTTTTCTCTCTGTGCGTGTCTTTGTATATATTTAGAGGGCGCCATTCCGGATGCTGCAGCCATTCACGCCGCACGAAAGGCACGAGAAGCAGCTCGACTTCGTGGAGAAGTAACTCCTGCAAATGGAGGACCGGCATCATCATCTCAAGGCAAGGACCAGGAGTTCATCCCGCTCTCAGATAAGCGGGCGAACTGTGGAGGGAGCTCCAGGCTCGTCCGAGATGACGAACATGACGACGACGGACAAAATGAGCGAGTGGCCTTCAACGGCCTTAAGTCCAGCTCCTCTCAGCGGCTCCTGGACCGACAAAGCTCCAGGAGGAGTACGAGGATGAGGATCAAGGGGCTGAAGAGGATCGTTGGGAGGAACAGCAAATCCGAAAGGTCGTTAAAAACAGCGCCGTACAACTTGTACACACGCTTGATATGAACTTGGACGAAGGGGAGAGTCCTGCCGCCTCGGTTGGGAATTCTCTCCTTGACGCAGCTCGGGAGAGCAGTATCAATGCCCCTAAGCCTCTCAAGTCCTATAACATGGAAGGAATACGGAGTCGATTAAAGGATAGGTAAGACTTTCATCTAAAAATGTATTCATTTTCAGTTTCCTTTTCTGCATGATAACAGGACTCGGTGAATTCACATTCAAAACAAGAAAGAAAAACTAAACAAATGATACCCTTAAGTATAGTTTTTGTATCAGCTGATAGGGAATAAGTTCATATTCATAGATTTAAAAATGAAAACTCAGCTATAATTATAAAATTATCCACTATCGCACAGAAATACTCCTTAATTATTTATTTCTATTGTCCAAATGAATAAAAATAGAATCCTTTACCACTGAACAATTAGAAAACAAACTTCGATAACTTGACTTTCAGTAGAAGGACTTAAATAGCAAATATTGAAGCATAATATCTTGAGGAGGTATTTTTTTATTAATTTATTTGAATTCCCTCCTTCTATCGTTCATAATTAAAACTAATATCTGAGCTACCCTTCCTTTTGCTCTTTTCTCATGCTTTAGATATGAATTTGCCCAGTCTTAGCTATATACCCTCCGAGTCAGAATGTTCCGTCAAAAGAAGATCATTCTAGCTGGGCAACTCATTCCTTCTTTAAAAAAAAAAAAAAAGTTAGCGAGTTCCATAAAGGAATACATATTTGTGATTTATATCAAAAGGATAACTAAAGATTAATCTATAAGAATAGTAAAAATTAATAACAAATCTTAGATTTTTAAAAGTTGTAAGGAAATAAAAAACATTCCTTAAAACATGATTTGTATGATTCAAATATATTTAAAGGATGTTAGATGTATTATTATATTTTTTGTGTATTAATTGTATTGATCCCCTTCTCAGATTGGAGTCTTTGGAAGAGGTTCAGCGAAGACATACCCTTGATATGGATAAAGCCGTGGATGACTTGATTGAGAGTCAGTCCGAGATTAAGCGGATCGAGAAGAAAATGCCTGAGTTGGCCCAGAGGCATCAATTCTTCCAAGAGTTGCGTGGTATGTCAATGATCTCGTAGAGTGCTTTAATGAAAAGGTAGGTCATCATGTTCGTCAAATGGTCGGTTCCTAAGTGAAGCATGAGGGAAGGAAGATGCATTGCTATTATATTAAATAACCTATAAAAATATGTTAAATGAAGGCAAAAAAAAATAGTTCTTGCAAGTTCATCAAATAGCATATTTTTGCTCATTTGATAACATAATTGTCCTTTTTTCTACGTCTAATAGTCAAAGTAATGATTGGATTATCAAAATATATTATGAAACATAATAAACCTCCTTTTTTGTTGAGCAAGAGCAGTTATTTTTCATTTAATGAATGATAATATGTGATATTAAAAGACTCCATTCAAAGGATTCGCCAATGACGTCATGGATGTAGCCCAAAAATAATAAGAGACAATTAATATTTGTCCAGATGAATTTCTTCTCATTGAAATAAAATAAATTCCTCAACAGCCGCGAGTGATGTAATGTTTCAGTATATAATGTTCAATGTGGGTTTTTTTAATATTCCCTCTCCTTTTATTTCAACCAATCACATTACAAAAATATTATCTTTGGTTATGCCTTCTTCTTTGCCTCTATGAAATTACAATATTTTAATGTATGCAAAATGATTTTATTAAATAGCCATATCAAGGTTTTTTTTTGTCACAGATTTTTTAATATAAGTCAAAGCGAATGCTGGAATGCGACAAATCCTAGTGGTTTTAACCCAGTTTCTTTTTAAAGATATACTTGAAATGTATATTATTTTCTTGTCAAAAATGATTTTTATGTCAATGAATTTAACTTTTGTAGATCATTTTTGTATTATATAATATAATGTTATCATATTATATTTCCTCATTAAAGAAATTAAACATATGAAGTAATTTTATTATTTGTGTGACGGAGACTTGAATTATTCGAATATATTGGAACCGGTTTCTTGTGTAACTATGGCTTCTATGCAACTATAGCATTACTTCTTTTCTTTAATACATAATATAATTTAGAAATAAATATACATATACTACAATTTCATAGTAACATATTTTAATTAAAAAAATAACATATAATTTTTGAATAGTAAAGTATTTTTTCAAATATCACAACTATTTAAGGTTTTTGACAGTTACTTTTCCTATGCTTCACTTCTCTAACTGGCCTATCATCTTATAAAACGATTTCTTCTTTATTGTATTAATAACCAATCAACTCGACTCCCAAAAATGATACCGATACGGATTGTTTATACTATTATTTTTACATTCTTCCCACTACCAGCTTATCAATATAAAATATCTGGAGGAGAAAATGAACAAGTCCAAGCTGGAGATTTTAACAAAGGTCATGGAGCGTCGCCGACAAGATGTGAGGGATCAAATGAGTGAGCTTAATGCAGGGAAGAAGGGAAATCAATCAGGAGCTGCTGATAATGGAGGACCAGAGGAAGACTCAATGAGAGTTCGGCGTGCGGCTGAACGCGAGGGTCGTCGAAGACGCCGCCGAGAACAACGAAACAAAGTCTTGGGCTTCAAGCACGTCCACGAGGATGGACTATCCTCTGACGACGAACTCCCCAGCCTTGATACGGCCAACATATCCAAGGTCCGTAAGGAAGTGGAGAGTCAGGCGAGGACGATCCTCTCTGACGTCATTGAGGAGTTTTCTACGCTGGAGGGATAAGTGAGCGGCTCAAGGCCTGGAAGGAAGAGGATTTTGACTCCTATAATGATGCCTACGTATCCATATGCTTACCCAAAATATTTTCGCCTCTTGTACGATTGCAACTCCTTTTTTGGAATCCCCTGACGGTAAGGTGGTGGTCTCCTGTATTATAATTTAATATTTGTTTGCGCTTAAGGATTGAAAAATGTTAATAAATGGGCATGCTATAATTTTGTAATAATGATAATCGACGGATTTTTTTAGATATTTATTTAGTTTATTATAAAATTAAAACTGTTCCTTTTCTTATTTACACTTGAGTATGGAGTGTAAAGTACTATTTAATATGAAAAAAGGAATATTCTTTATGTCCATCAGAGATCAAGAATACGCATATTAAAAAAAATTATAATACAATATACTACACAAATACTTCATGAAAATATTTTTTTATTTATTATATTTTAATGTGTTTATCTAAAAAATGTTTTATTACTCTAAAGTATAAAATACAGAGAAATATTAATTTAATAGACTAAATTACTGGATTCTACAGATTTTTTAGATCATTATATATGCAGGATATTCTTTTGTATAAAAAGAATGGTATATTTTTGTCTATTTGGTTGGATAGAACTGTGTCCGTGCACTAACACGTGTAAATGAGTCGATCGAGCCTAAAATATTTTCAATGCGATATATCGTTATTGACCTTCCCATCTTGGGAGTCGAACATGCGTCCTTGTTATTAAGAGTTGAGCACATTAAAGCGGTTATTCAATTCACTATTCTGTTTTTGTACAAGGAAATTATTTATATTGAGAATCATATATTATTTATATTCACACTTTCAGGAACATATAAACATCGAGGAAATGGAATGGTTTAAGGCCCTTGCAGTCTATTCATATCGACACGGCGAGGATATTGAGTCCCTTCAAAAGGATCCAGACAAGCGGCTTATTCCTTCCTTGGTAGAAAAGGTTCTTATACCCAAGGCCAGTGGACTCATTAAGGCATCCTATGATCCCACCTCTTCCCATCAAACCTCCAGAGCTGTGGCATTCATGAATAAGCTTTATTGTGACTACCCAACTGTGACCGGGGACTCCAAGCAGATTCGACAACTCCTGACCACCGTCAAGGAAAAGATTCAGTCCTCAGTGGACAATGATATTTACATTCCTATGGGTTACTCTAAAACGTAAGTGGAGCTTTATGAAGTCATCCGGTTGACTTATACCATTGTTGGTCAAAAATTTGTTTTTTATAGTGTGTATTTAAAAAATAAATAATATGATAAGTCCCTAAGAGGAAAAATATACCTTAAAGTATTAGCATTTCCAATAATGGGTTGAAAATGGAGAATCGTTGAAGGGTTCTTAATTATTTTCTTTTTTATGCCAAAAATTCATGTAAGTTAGCAAGATTGTATTAGAAATTATATTATTTATATTGTGTTTCATGTTATTGGAAATAATGGTTTTTTAACATTTAAACATATTTTGCCTATTTGGCTCGATTAGATCATATCCTTACGTATATAAATGAGCATTATAACATTAAAGATGTGCATTTCTTCTATTTCCTCTGGATTTAACATTTTTTTCTCTGATCATTGGTCTGTTAACAATTTTTATTGACATTTTTCTAGATATCAAAGCATGTAATCATTTGTTTCTTTTTTCAGCCAATTGGAAACAAGTTCAAATGGACACTCTCAGTTTTTCCACCGCCAATTTTGGAGCTGCTTCAAACTCTTCAAAAACATTTTGCTTTGGCACGAAATCCTCTCTGACTCCATTTTAATCGAACTATCCATTTCGTCCATTCTGAATCGCTATATCCTCATTGCTCTGGGGATTAACCCAGACCCCGTTGATACCCTGGAAAAGTGCCGTCAAGTCGTCGGAGCCATTCCGTCAGAGCTCCTACGTTCCCTTAAAGCAAGCTCCTCTCAAGAGCTGAAACGCTTTGCCGCCTTCTTGGCCGGCCTTCCTAATGCTAAGAAAGGCCTGGATGGATCAAACATAATGGAAATAAATAAGCTCCTGAAAGGGCTTCAGCTCAAAGAAGAAGCGGAGACCTTTAAGCGAACTCATAAATTGTAGACCCATGAATTTTATCAAGCGAAATATACTGACAAACTAATATTTTAATCCTTCGTCTTTATGATTGATGGATTTGAGTGCATTTTTAATAATAAGCACTGTTAGAGGACTTATACGATTGAATTGTAAATGTGTTTGGTTGGCTTAATCGTGCGATGAAATTAAATTGTGAAAGAATAGGCATTAAATCTACCTTCCTCAAACCATTTTTGTGATGTTCATTTAAAAATCTCCGTTCTAGAATCTGCACCCCTAAATTTCAGAGTCGAACAACCTATCAAAGTGATGTCCTGTTTTCCTTTCATTGTATCTTCTTTTCATGTCTTAAACCAAATGTCTTCAGGATTACTTGATCACAAGAGCTTTTATTCCGACAGATATAATTTACAAATTTAAACTATTTGGCCTTCTGGAGGATTGATTTTAAATCGTAAGAAATACAATACTTTCCATTGAAACATTGTACTTGTAGGTCGACCCTATATACAGCCATACCAAAATATTTGTGCAGCAGATTAAATAACTATAAGATAGTAAAAACAAAAATCTCTGTAAAAAAAAGTGTTTGATAAATAATAGCGACTGAGCCACCATATCGAGTCAATTTTGGTGTTGGTCTTTATTATGTACAAAGAAATTTTGCCTCGAATGAATATAATAAGCATTGCTGCAGGTATTTTCTCCTTTTGGACATTTTTTTGAGCTTCATTCAAAAGATCCTCGGCATTGGAAAGGTGATCATACGTACTTCAATCTAAGTGTCGAGTAACCCACCAAAATACTCATCAGTTTTTCCCTACATGACATCAACTTCTATAAAGAGTCTTACAGATTATTTAAATATATATTTTTTTTGTAATGAGGCTGAATTTTCCTGTAAAAGGCTTTTATTCCTGAGACAGGTGATGTCACATTTTCGATCGCCAATACTTGTATTGTCATAAAATTATTCCAGAAACTCTACGACTTTTTTTTTGCAACGATAAAAAAATTGATAATAGGGGATATTTTAAAAAAGGATTGTAAATCTTTTTAGCCTTATTTGTGGAGTTGAAAATGTAGCTTTTGAATCACAATTTATTGTTGTTTTAAAGCACTTCAAGAGAAGTCTATTGATGCGATATGTGGTTTGTGGGCTTCATTTTTTATTTGATGGCTGAATAAAATATTGTAAGTTAAAACAAATACTTAGTTTGCATCCTATATAGTAGTTTATAGAATAGGTAGGTCGTTTTTAGCCATAATCTTAGTTTGACCACTGAGTAGCATCAAAAATATGTCTTTATTTTTCATCAATTATATCATCCTTCGGGCTCTAATCATTTCTACACCTAAATATTATTTTAAATTATATGAGAAGCCTTAGGTATATATTTCTTATTTTCAGAGGAAGCAATTAAATACACGATATATTTTAATGTATTTCGTATATTCATCTTAATATATATTTCTAAATACATACACTGGTATACGAAGATGTTGCATATTAATTTATTATAATTAGGTTTGGATTAAAATATTAGCGTAAGTGTTTACGTAGGGAATATTCAGTGGTAGTCCAGTATGATGACGAATAATATTAAAATTATATAACTTAATCCAAAAATATTGTGACTCAGTCATTAAAAAACAAATTAAAGTGTTATGAATTTCGTTCATGGGCAGATCTATATTAAACATGTATAACAATTTAGCATGTCTCTATTTGGTAAAATATATAGTATATACATGATAGAACAATAAACGCATTTTTTGGAAAAGGGTGATGCGAAGCAAACACTCCCAGGGATTAAGTAGAAATTCCCTCAGACTAAGACAATGAGCGCCCTACCCGTATTCTCAACATCATCCCTTCGAACGTCCCTTGGTAGAGCTTTTAAATTCGAAGGGAATCATACATATCAATAAGAATGGGGAGGACACATAAATGCTCTCAAAAGAACAGAGAGTTCTCTGTAGGCTACACCAAAAAGAACTCTCCCATTGATCGATGAGAGCATTTATTAACCTCATCCACCTCCTCCGCCGCCGCCGGCCCTTCGGTTGGACCGATAGCAGACCCCACCGTCTCCAGCTCCCATGAGAGGAAAGAATCCAGGCTTCTGTTTGTCCTCATCCTTCTTGGCGTTTTGAGGGATCCGCCTTTTTGAGAATGTCCCATTCTTCCACTTTTTCTTGCGTTTTTCCTCGTCCACCTGAGCTCGCTTGGAGGCTTGAAGGTTGGCAGCTCTTTCATGCTCCTCTTGAAGGCGGTGACGAGCCCTTTCCATGGCTTCGAGGCGAGAGCGAACGAGGTCGGGGTTCTTCTTAATGGCCTCTAACTCCTTGGCTCTCTCCCGACGAACGCTCCAATCGGATAAGGCATCCCTTAGGAACCGGGAGTAGACGTAGTAAGCCACAATGGCAAGGCCCAAAAGGAACCATGGCGAAAGGATCAATTCGGAACCTATAAAGCAGATAAATATTATTATTCGTCGTTATATGGCTTCGAATGAAATATTACTCTTGGAAAAGAGAAATTCCATGTAGTTGATGGACTTTTCTGGAGTATCCACATAATATGGATCCTCTACAGTTTCCACAGTAGCCTCATCGTCCAAATCGCTCATCTCGTCGATATTTTCTGTGAAATAGACGTGGACTAAGAGTGACGTAATGACAATAATGTTTATAATGTTATGGTTAGGAGTAAAATAATATTATTAGAAATATATATCCAGTGACGTCATAAAGCAGTCTGAAACATTGTGTATAGAAGGCTTTTCACTTAAGTAAAATAATGCTTAGTATTACTGCAAATATGTCATTTCTTTTAATTTGAAGAGTAATCGTTTTAAGATAACTGTACTTTCTTTTAATTATAACAATAGATATTTTTTAACTATAAAATTTTCTATGATATCACTGGTGATATTTTTTTCCTCTTTGGTTTACCTGTATCTTGTTATATAGACATTTTCATGACCGACGTCATCTTGTCTCCATTAATCGTAGGCGTAGCTTAATATAAATAATGAAGCATTATTAATGCGTTTGGAATGTAGTAGAATCACCAACTTGGCTTGAATGTATTTATAGCATTCAGTTGTCATAGCAAAGACATATGTTTAAAAACACATTTTTCATACATTTGAACTAGTATACATTTATTCTATAAATTGAAACTATTTTTAATAGTGCTATATTTTATTTGTTAATGTTGATACCACACCTTCAAATATAAATGCATGCAATTTAAGCAAAGTATTTTTATTAAGAAGGATCTTTGAGATTTTTATAAGTCAGAAAAGACCAATTTCACGGGTACGGTTACTTCGATCTCCTACCTGAGTAGAAACAAAGAGAAACCACACTTCAACCACGGCCATCGTGCTAACATTCCTCACAAAACTCTCTATTATTGTACTTATTATAGAAGAGAAGGGAAAAAAGTATCGTCATCCAGAGTGCTCTGCTTGTTCTTATTATTGTTATTGTTTACATTGATTCATCATTGCATGGGATCAAATTTCTCGAATGGGAATGGACGGGTGGCATGATTCCAGTCAGTATATTTGCCCCGTCTCGTCTCATCCTCCTCCTCAATGATCGGAGGAGGAGACGAGACGTTTGGGAGCTCCTTCATCAATGTGGGTCGTCCTAGCACTTGACTCGGCTCATGAATATGTTCAACGGGACTCGAGAATCCAGGTCTTCTATAATAAGTACAATATAGAGAGGTTTGTGAGGATGTAGCCGATGGCCGTGTTGAGTGTGGTTTCTCTTGTTTCTAGCTCAGGTAGGAGATCGAAGTAACCGTAACCCA
>CP045897.1:27287944-27333967 GCA_013387185.1 Caligus rogercresseyi
GTTTTTTTTTAATAAAACTTTATTGATTTAGAGAAATTACATATAAAATATATAAAATAAACATTCTAGTTTAAAATTAGATCTCTAAACAAAAGTTAAAAGGCGAAAAAAAAACAATACTGCATAACATAAAACAAAACTTAAAAACAAACACATATTCTTGAAATATACCACAAACACATCAAATTAAAGTACATTAAACACAAAAATAGTCAAAACATTATATATCGACAATATAACATGATAAATATAAAACATACAACAATAATATAATTTGGGAGTTAATTTTACCACCCAGACCAAAGATAATTCAGGATAAATCCAAACACCCCTCCTAAAATAAAAAGAGAACTAGGATAAAATCTTTTTAAATTTTTGATGACATTTTATTATATGTTTTAAAAATTTCATGTGTTCGACGGCACAAGAAGGATAAAAACGAACTAAATTACCAGTATAATTCCAAGCGTCATTACTTGAGCTTGGAATTTTAATTGTAAGAGCGGAGTAACGTGTAGTGGTTGATATCATGATGGCTCGCAAATCATCCTTGCAAACAAAGTTATCACTTGCTAGCCTATTTGCGATATAGCTCCTACAGCTCAAAAGTGAAATTTCCAAAGCACGAGTTTTTGAAGAACTTCTGGGATTGGAATTCAACCCAAAGAGAAGGATACCAGGAATAATATTTTTGGTGACCCCTTTGATATTTAAAGATATAAACTCCTTCAAGATGCTCAGAGCAGGACAGTTTGCAAAAGCATGAGAAATTTTATTGAACAAAAGTCCACAGTCTTTGCAAGGAGCATTAAAGAAAATAGTGCCAGAGGATACTTGAAACTGTGCAGTGAATCTTTTTCCATCGTGTATCTTTGACACAGAGCGAATTATTCTAGGTTTCCAAGTTGTTGGGAGATTTAATTCTTGTAGAAACTGATCACAGATTTTTTCGGCATCTTCTTTGGAATTTGACGCATAAGACATCCTTAAATGCCATGGGATCGGAACTTGATGTCTCAATGCAGCCTTCTTTAAAGGAAAGGAAAATTTTCCACAGTAAAACATTGATTCTGGCTTCAAATCATGAAACGATAAAATTTGTTGAGATAGAGCCATCCATTCCAACTCTTTTGGTTCTAAAAGATTTTGGAAGTAAAACTTTTTTTGACAATTTTGACGAATTATATCAATTGTAGACGTCGAAGAAAACAAAGGTTTGCCTTTCCAAATTAATCTTTGGAGGGACGCTAAAAAAGGAGATACGTCCTCCAGTTTTTCATTAATAAAATCCGTTCCAAGCATTAGCCACAGAAATGCCGGGCTTGATGTAAAAACAGACCGCCATTCAGTCTGTGGATGAATAGATAAGTCGATAACAACTTTCTGATAATTTTAGGTATTATTTTGAGAGTAAACTTAGTCCTCCACCTATGTGAGATCGTGGTCTCTTAGGGCACTTAGATAACTCTTATGAAACAAGTGACCAAGCCAATGTCTTCTTCTACTATTGCGCGCTCAGCAAGCCACGGAATAGACGAAGCTTTATATAAAACAGCTGGCACGACCAAGTAGTTGTAGAGGTCAATCCTCTTCTGTAGGTTAAAGTTTCTCCAGCGTGGAATTGAGAGACTGATTTGATTTTTTATCTTTAGCCAATTTGATTGAGAGGCTCCTGTGGATTCCCATGAAATACCTAAAATGTCCAGGCTTTGTTTGACGGAACAACTGCAATCTGTAGATCATTCTCAGGGTTCCATTTGCCCATTGAAAGAATTGATGTTTTCTTTTTGTTAATTCTTAATCCCGATCTCTTTTCAATTTTTTTGAAGTGGTTTATTAATATTTCAATACGCTTAATTAATTGTATTTCCGAGTTGGCCTCTATCATTAGCGTAACATCGTCTGCATATAATCGATAATGTTCTTTGAAAACCCGAAATCAACTCCAAACCTTTGTACTTTTTAATTACTGAGTCGCTCAGCTCAATAAGTCCAATAATAAATAAAAGTGGAGCCAAAGGGCAACCTTGACGACAGCTTTTTTTAGAATTATGGGATCACTCTCTATTCCCCCCCATGGAGATAGTTGAGGTACCATTATAAAGGAGAGCTCTAATAGGATTAAAATATTTTTTTGGGAGATTCTTTTTAATTGACCTAAAAATATGCCTATGTTGTATGGTGTCGAAAGCTTTGCTAAAATCTATGGCTATGATAGCTCCAAAAGTCTCTCTTTTCTGTAAAACTTGAATAACTGTTCCTATATTTCTTAAAATATCACCGATTTGCCTACCCTTAAGGAAGCCCTTTTGTTCTTTCCCTAATTTAGCATTCAATTGAGGCTCAATTTGACCAGAAAGAACACCCGATAGAATTCGGTAGCTTTCGTTGAGCACCGTAATAGGACGCCAATTGTTCACATCTGTTGCTGAACCTTTCTTGGTATTAGGGTGATCCGGCCTTTCATGACTTTGGAAGTTTTCCACGAATTTCCATCGACTTTCCTAGTTCAACAAGATAGGGAACGATTTCTTCCAAACATTTGGTGAATATTTTTCCGCCAATGCCATCAGGACCTGAAGCTTTTTCGTCCTTGAACTTTTTCCTCATGAACTGAGTGATGGTATTTTCTGTAAAAATAGAATGAATACCACGCTTTGGACGCGGAAAATTAGCCCTATCGCCGTCGACAAGCTTTTGAAATTGACTATGAAAGATGTTTAATATCTTTAGAATTTGTTAATGATTTACCTTCAAAACTATTTTTTTGACGATAGATGTGAGTACTCTTTTGGGAGGAGGTGTTTTAGCCGTAACGAAACAGAGTTTTCCCTTTCAATTCTTCTTTTAAAATCTATTTCTGCAATTTCTGACATACGAAAGATATTTGTAGTATCTTTGGAAATGTAACGTAAAAACAGAGAATCATTATCAAGAAGAACATCAAGGCTTTTTTGGACCACTTCTTTATGCCGTTTTTTGTGAATATATTGCAGGGTAGTTGACTGAACTAAATAGGATAAAAGGAATGCGAGTTTTTTTGGTTTAAAGAATTATTAAATTTTGAATAAAACGTGCTTTAAGAATTTTAATAAAATCTTCATTCAAAATTATCCATTTTGGGACCCTGAAACGCCTTTTCAGCCGAACTTGATGGATACCAATCTCAATAAGCTTATGGTCAGATGCATGAAAAGGACGATATTGTGCAGTTATAGTCTTTGCCTGAATAGGAGAGGAAGCTAAAGCTAAGTCTATCCTAGACGACTTATTTCCACACCTCCACGACACATTGTCTTCTGGACTAAAAGCTTTGACTAAATCGTGTAAATCGAGGATATTGATGAGATTGGAAAGTATTTGAAGAGTAGGATACCGCCCATTCGATTTATAAAGATCTACATTAAGATCTCCTACAATTAATAAAGGATATAAACTATTTTTGCAACTATTGATAATAGCTTGAAAGAAGGATGAGCATCTTACATTCGGTCCATATGCATTAATAAAAGATTGTATTGAAGGTCGGTTTGGACTCTATAAGAGAAGATGTAGGACGAACATTGAATTAAGCGTGCGCCATATTTGGATTCAGAAAAATGCATTCGAATGAAGAATATCATAAGTGTAGGCAAAATTTCACTGAAAGATCTGGAATATCATTTTTCTGAGGATATAAATTCAACAAATGAAAAGATTAAGTCTTCTTCTTTAAATATATTTTCCAATTTAAAACATTTTACTTTTAAAGATTCATTTAAATATATTAATGACGTATCTATAGTTTACTTTTGTTCCGGTTATATGGCGCATTTCTTATGTAAAACTATAGCCTATCATTTTTGCCACAATTTATTGACAGCTTTAAATAAAAATTCGATGTAAAATTATTCTCCTTAGAAAATATTGATGATGAAAGTAAACTTTTAGATCAAATTAATCGAGGTGGGCTAACTCATCCTTCTGATGTAATTTTTTTAACGTGTTCCTTTGTTTATGCATTTTTTCAGAAATTCAAAATTCAAAAAGTATCTTCAAGAGTCGATTTCTTCCCGTTCTTCAAAAAAATATTTTTGTTCTTTCGTTTATTAAACATTTGGAAAATGACACTTACGCTTTGGAATTTTTTTAGCAGAATGCAAAGAAGACCATTTCTTTGAAAAATTTATTCCACAAATCGCTGCTAAAATTTTTAATTGTATGTCCAAAAATTATGTTTCAGAAATCAATGATCAAATTCACAAAACAAAAGAAAAACAAGCAGTCAAAATATGACAAATAATTATAGAGATTGAAAAAACTTAAAGGAGAATAAACAAAATGTATGTATTTTATTATAATTTTGCAGAATGTCTTAAATGTATCTATGTTTATTTAATATATGTCCATAATATTTTGTAAATAGTAAAAAATATATATTTCGTTCTCAAAATCATAATTTGTTATGGAATAATAAGGAATTCCTCGCGAGCCTTCTTTTCCTTGTTGTTTTAGTATTTATTGATCTGCTCTATAATTAGACATGGAAAAGCGAGGAATATTTGGGCGTGTGAAAGGGAGAAACTTTCTCCCTTTCACACGCCCAAATATCCCTCGCTTTTCAATGTCCATTTATCAAGGAATACTATACAGGAGGAATGCCTTGACGGGCGCGCTTAGTCAGCGTGACAGGAAGTAGAAGGCTTATGAGTTTGTGCATATTGACCAGTATGTATTAAGTGAGCGTTATTCAGCACGGCTGGAAATATTCTTCGCCCCAAGAGGTCTTCTTTAAATGCCAATAATTTTGAACAGTTAGTTATGCTAAGGGGAACAGTAAAAAATTTTTCTAGAGAAGGACCCTGACCTCCATTAACATTATTATTTATTTGTACTTGTAAATACTACCGTTATAAAATAAATATTTTGTCATTTTTTTAATATTTAAATAATCATTTATATATATATATTCATAAATTATAAACCATATAGTCTAGATTAGGGGTCCTCAATACAAATCTTGAAGGTTCACAATTGTTTTTTCATACAAGCATGGTTCCATTGATTAATGTCGGCCAAGTACGAGATAGGTCGAAGGTGTAAGGTGGTTATTGAAATCCAGTTTGTTGAAATGAAACCTAAAACCAGGGATCAACACTCAAAGTCTACAACGCTGCTTCACTAAGATGATCGGAATAGAATAAACGGATTTTAACTCAACACTAATTTTATGTATACAAGTAAAAAATATTTTCCGATAAAAATAATGGCCAAATGCAGTGCCACTTTTGCCTACAATACTAGTTTAGGCAAATGTCCCTGATCAGATCTAAAATTCTTGGGAGTCCATCGTAAAGGCGGAGGTCAGGTAATACTCTAAGGCATCTTCTTGTACATGGTTAAACTCTAGGAAGGAGGTTATGGTGTTTTGATTCAGGAGGTAGATTTACTTGAACGTGATGAAAATCGTTCCAAAGGACTAGTGCATGTTTCCTTTCAGCGTAAAGGGCTGTAGTGGTAGGTGACTTAGGTGTAAAATACATTAAGCCACTGAGAGACTCATCGTATCTATCGACTGAAGGGAACTGACGGTTATCTTGCCTCTTTAAATAACGCTTCACTCTCTAACTCGCTCCCCAGGTGAGAGTCCAGTGTTTGGTCTCCGTTTTGAATTAAGAATCATATCTTGGCGTGAGCAAAGAATAAAAAAATGGTCGTCTCCTCGGCATTCAACGTCGCTGGCTACATGCCCCGTGGACTCCAATCCGTGCTTTACAGTCCTCCTTGCCTATTATCGCACGTCGCTCCTCCGTGAGGACTGCTTTGACGCACATTCACTTCTCCCAGATGAATTATGAAAGGAGGCTTCACTGTCTTCCAAAATCACTGTCGGTGTCATGCGGCCACAATATGTTAAGATACATAATATGATTTCAAAATACTATCCAAAAACCAACAGTGACGAGAAAGTCATTGAATAACTTACAAAAGAACAAGTCAGTCCCGCCGAAAGATGAGGAGTTCATCTCATCCAGGAGTCCTGTGAAATAAGTGACTCCGGACACAAGAGGGTAACTCCGTACCAAGGTTACTCCTTCAGAATCGAACTCAAGCATTTTTTATGAAAAATATATAACCTACATCTATCCAAATATCAACTTACGATGACGTAGTACAAATTACTTTGTTTATTTTGGGTAAAGTGACAGCTGAACGAGGATGTTTCTCTACTATTGAAGGGAATAAGCTACCTATATCTTTATGTCTCTATGTGAATGCTACAAAAATCATACTTTCAAATATGCAAATATTTCAAATAAAAATATCGAATATCGTAAAATCGGTTCGATACTTGAAATCTACCGTCGGTAGTATCGAAAACCGATTTACATTTGGAAGTCGCAGCTCTGTAAATAATCTAAAAAACTAATAACTTTATATTAAGCTAATGCTAATGCGTAATAATTGACAAATAAGCCTAAAAATATAGTATTATGACATAAAAAAATTATGAATATAAATACATTTTTTGGGGCATTTAAAATTAAGTAATGCTCTCGAAAAGCTTCAAAATTATTTTCCTGATGCATTATGGAGCATGATGGAAAGTATTTCTGCAACCAGAGTCTTCTTATCGTCATTTGAACTAATAATTTTCCGATTCCATTGCTATATATCGTGCCGCTGCCACAATAAAAATCGTCTCTTCTCCGCAGGTAGCATTGGGGTATTCAGGGTAAGTTTTTCTGCTATAAGTGCTTTAGAAGGATACTATTTAAAATCCTTTTTCGCAGAGGTGCTCTATTATAATATCAATTTTAATGTGCATATACACTCGAAGAGTAGTTCGGAAAGAAGAAAATCTCTAAAAGATATACTGGAGATAACAATTTCTCCTGAAACTCCTTCGTCTAAGATAAACTTAGATCCTCCCAGCCCATCCACCAACGCTCTCCATACTGGAGATATACCAAACCCAAATGAATGCCTCTCCAACTTGACTTTAAATACAGTACTCTCAGGAACTCAACCTGATGTAAATATTGAAGAGTCGCTAAATATAACCAACACGGATTCTCAACTTCCTAAAAACCCTGTGGACCTCTCAACATCCCGAAAACTAATGACGAGGAGAAAAATCCTATGTTTGAAAAAAGGCTTCTATCGTAGCCGATGGTGGCGATTCTAAAGCATTTTCAAATAAATCCGAGAAAAATAAAAAGAGAAATAGATCGCCAGATGGCATCGACGACACACAACAATTCCATTTCGATCACACTGAAACAGACACCCCAGAAGAAAATTCTAACATCGATCCCCTAGGAGCTACTTCATTTAATACAAAGTGTCGTTCAGTAACAGAAGTCCTAATGACTCCTCGAAGGAGTAATGAATCCAAAAAGAAGAAAAAGGGAAAATCCCCAAAATAGTCATTGTTCTGGAAATGTATTGAACAATATATACAAAATACCATAAATCAACGTAAACCGACCATGTCTTCATTGGTAACATATAACGTCAATTCTCTAGCTTCGATAATAAGAACAAAAAAAGTTCTACATTATTTAAATACTGCCTCTCCCTCCGAGTTTTCCTGTCATTTTCCAGATGTTGTAGTCCTTGTTGACACACGATTGGATGACGTCACCTACATTAAAAACTTATCCCTAATTCGCATGAAGTCTTCTTTGCCAAAGCAATGAAGGTAACTTCACATCCTTCCAGTTGTTTTTTCCGATATAATCCGAAATTATCCTCCCCCACAAGGGAATGAAATGATCCTGATTGGGGATCTAAATATTACACGAAATCCGGAAAGAGACGCATGTGGATACAAGGGTTCCAATAATAAAGCAAACGCTAAAGATATAGAAAAAAATATTACCCAAAAAAATCTAGTGGACCTGGGATTAAATAAGGATGGTGAGTCACCTAAAATGACTTTCCATACGATAACTAAAGGCAATAAAGTTATAAAAAGTAGACTCGATTATATTTTCTCTACATATGAAATTTCAAATCTCCTAAAAGAATTCAAAACTTTGCCATGCTATATTTCAGACCATCATCCAATTTTTGCATCTTTCTTTCGACCAACAAAACCTCGTAAATCGCACTGGAAACTGAATGTTTCCCTGCTCGACTCAGAAGAATGCCTGAATGAATATCTGACATGATTGATAAAAGAAAAAAGATATGTACGAAGGAATCACCTCACCATGGGATGCCCTACGAAATATTGAGTCCTATGCAAAGAAGGTCTTTGTAAAAAAAGGAAAAGAAAAAGCTGAGGAGAGGAAGAAGAAAATACAACATTTTGAAAATATAAGCGATAACTGTGTGGAAAAAAACATGGACCTGGATAAACTTCTCGAATATGAGAACAAAGGGACTATGATCAGACTAAGGAGGGAAATTATTAACCTAAATATTAAAGGGAAAACCTCCTTCAAGTACTTGGAAAAATCTGCTTCAAGGCCAAGGATTACTAGACTAAAACTAAACTCAGGTGATATCTCTAATGACCCAACAATTGTGTCGAATGAAGCCTCTAATTATTTTTCAAAATTATATAGCTGCATAGATTGCTCAGAAACGAAAATATGTGACTTTTGTTATCATTGGAGGTTGGTCAAGGACATAAAAAGATGGAAACCACTTCTAACTATACCAGACAAAGACACCCAAAAGTCTATCCACTGCGAAAATAAAAATTTATTCAGAGGTATTGATGCCCCAATATCTCAGGAGGAGATTTTAGATTACATAAATAAATACAATAAAAATATAAGGCGCCTGGACCATCGGGCCTCCCTCATGAGTTCTATAAGACTTTTGCAGCTCCCCTGGCTCCGATTTTGGAAAAAGTCTTCCACGATATCTTCAAGAGAGGTTTCATTCCTGACTTTATGAGCTCTGGACTAATTACCTTGGTCCTGAAAAAAGGTAAAAAGGGAGAAGACATTAGAGATTACCGGCCAATATCTCTTTTAAATTCCTCATATAAGATACTCACTGGAATATTAAATAAAAGGATCCATAAGTCACTCCCCCAAATTATTTCTCCTTGCCAAAAAGGATTTATGCCTGGTCGCTATATTGAGGATTGTCCACGGTCCATTCAAGACGCAATCGACTACTGTGTAGATCAAAGGAATAATTATGCAGCGTTAATGGTTGACTTCGAAAAAGCTTTCGACAATCTATCGCATAAGTTTATTTTGGAGCAACTCTACAAGTATGGTTTCCCGGATGGCTTTGTAGACATGATCTCGGCTATATTGCGGAACTCCTCCTCAAAGCTAGACCTCCCAGGCAAACATGATACCGTCCATATTCACAAAGGTGCAAGGCAGGGAGATTCTTGTCACCTTCTCTCTTCATAATCTCAGTGAATGGGCTATTGGAGAAGCTAACCAAAGAAAAATCTATAAAAGGGATAGATGTAGAAGGGAAAAATTTTAAATGCATCATGTATGCAGATGATCTTACCCTCTTGTTATCTGGATCCTCGGAAATATTAAAAGAGTCCATTAGGAGATCCTTGGAGCTTATCGAGGACTTTACGATTTCTTCCGGCCTCTCAGTCAATGTTACAAAAACCCAGGTTTTAACAAACTGTGAGGAACTATTGAGGACTGACTACATGGGGTTTGCCTATGTAAATATGGCAAATATCCTTGGTGTCACGGTAGCCAGCTCTACAGGTGACTCTGAAAAAGTTAATGGAACTAAAGTTATTGACATTCTCCAAAAAACTGTCACATTTTACAAAAGGACCCCACTCTCCCGTTACGAAAGATTAATTGCCTGGAACATTAACGTATTCCCCAAAGTTTTTCACATAATAAGATATTTACCTTTCTCAGAGACCTTGTGCAATGAAATATATGTACAAAGGGATTCCCTTGTCTGGGGCAGCTCCAAGCCCTACATTGCCAAGAGTAGGTTAAACTCTAGTGTCACTCAATGGGGTCTGGGATCGCTTGACGTCGAGTCCATGTGGAAATCCTTGAACTTTTCGTGGTTGCGGAGGTTCCCTAAAAGCGAAGACATTTGGGCAATTAGAATAAAACACATTTTCTATGAAATAATTGGTCACCACTTCCTCGAGAGAATTTTCATGGGTCCATTGGAACTTCTAAAGGCCGTAAAGTCGTGTGGTCCCCACTGGAAGAAGATGGCTTCATCCTGGGAATCCACTATGCACAAGGTCCTTCCTCTTCTTGGGGTAAACGAGCCTCTAAATCATAATGGATCGTTGAACAGTTCTTCGGAGTTCTTCAATGAGGGTTACCTCACGTCTGTTGGAGAATTCATCCAAAGAAAAGTAAACATAAGAAATTATATTTTGTGTTGGCGATTACAAAAGCGTCGCTCTCTTACATCAATAAAGGAGCTCCCTATTGGACCACCAATTCCCTTCTATATCGCTCTTGCTGAATTAGACAATCAGACGGTTCGAAAGTCTATGTCGTGTTGTGGACGTCCGTTTCTTATCGTAAATAGGCGACTGAGAAATCTAGGCATTGAGGCAGACAAACGCTTGCGGAGTCCTAATATAATAATGAAGAACCGCTTCACAGACTCTCATCAAAAATGGTTTAGATACCGTCTGGCCACGTCTTCATTATTCATGAATAAGTCCCATGTGGATCCCCGGAAGCGGAGCTGCCATTGGTGCGGGAAGGTCGAGGAGACTTCGTTCCACTTCTTTTACTTCTGTCCCAGGGTCGCCCCAGCCATCAAAGCGGTGGAAGGAGTAATATTTGGAGCATATGGGGTGATGCTAACTCCTCCGGACTGGCTTGTGTCGACCTCGCCTACCTATCAGGAAGCCTATGAGATAGAGCATCTGGTATCCACGGTTCAAAGGGTCCTCTATGCATCAAGAACGGGCGGATCTGGACTCCCTGTGGGTCTCCATCGCCTCGTCGGAAGACATATAGAAGCTCTTCGTTCGGTCTCTAGTGGGTCAAACGACAACAATGTGGAGTATAAATGTAAACAATCTATTTTCCCTTCGTGTGGACTGAGAAGATCAAGCTGCCACTATTTTATCAACCAGATCTTTTAAATTCCTTTTTATTTTTATTATTACTCTTAATTTCTTGCCTTATGGGCGTATTCCTTTATTGCTTTTATTATGTGTTTGAGAGTACAAAATTGATATAATGTACGTTTGCAACGTACGGAATGTAAGATACCCTTGAAGAGTGAAATAAATAGAATTATAAAAAAAAATTAAAAAAAATGTGCATATATATTCATACAAGCTTTCAGGTGAATATCAAAAAAAATATTATTCTATGTACAAGTCTCAAAAAGTAAAAAGTGGACATTGATTGAGCGCTACGTTTTAAAAAATATAAAAAGGCTTCTAAAATGGGTCCCAAACTAACGCGAGTCACAACAAATGGATTGAAGATAAATGTGAGGAGTTATATAACTTTAAAAAATTTGGGACAAACGAAACAGTGTGCCAACTGCTTTATGTTTGGGCACTTCCGATCAACATGTGGAGAAAAGACCAAGTCCGTGAGCTTTTATAAATACTGGCTGATGGACAGACTCAGGAAGTTGAAAAGGGTGAAATACAATATTTTACAATGAGAAAGGACTCTGAACGGCAAAGTATAATGCCTGTAAGGCAATCCAATTATAAGGACTCACATCAATCTATAACAAATAATAATCCCATACTGTCCGATGCGGCAAGATCCTGTAATGACAATAACATTCCAGCACCCTCTGCGAGTCTTGAACTCGATCCGGGTAATGAGTCAAATGAACCTGTTGCTGATAACTCAGAAACAGAGAATCTTATTGCATCTTCCATAGAACTGCCTAATGCTTCTGCAAATCCAACTCCCAACGTTTTGGAGTCTCAGCGTCTTGAGGCCAACGCGATTCATCAAAGAGATCGATCAGAGAGTGGTTCTCTTATTCGGAGGGACGATATATCTATTCCTGCTACCCAACAAAAAAATCAAGTCACTCCAAAAAAGCCTCTGTTAACGGAAAAGTTAGTTCTGCTGGGTCGTACTAGATCTCAATCCCTCACCAAGAGGAACAGAAAAGACTCGAATGCAGATAAAAACTCGGCAAATCAAAAAAAGAAATCTAGAAATGATTCAGAATAATATTCTTCAATATAAAATGACCGACTGTTTCCCACCCTCGTTATCAAATGATTTAAGAGGCAATATGGGTATTTCAAAGATATTGTCTTTGAACATAAGAGGAGGAAAAGATAGAAGAGCCCGGCACGCTCTTATGAAACACCTCCTGTCTTTTAGTCCCGATGTTTTGTGCTTACAGGATATTAAAACGGAGGTTTCCACAACGTGTTTGAAAAATTGCAAATTTTGTCAGCCTCCAATGTTTTATTCCTTTTTTACAGGTTCTGGTAAGAGAGGCGTTATGACTTTTACTTCAAAGAGAATTGATAAGCCGCTATTCACAAGCGAATATTCCAAGGAAGGAGACTGGCATAAGCTCATTCTAAATACTTCAGGTTTTGCTTTTTCGCTTATCAACGCATATGGCCCTAACTTAAAGTCTGCACCATTTTTTGAAACTATCATCATCAGTCAGAAATTCCAGCACTTACCTTTGATGTTAATAGGGGATTTAAATGTCGATATTGATAAACCTCTAAATAAGTATCCCAATTCCGCTTTCCTCGGTAATCTTATTTCTCGACTCAATTTAGTTGACGCCACTAAAATGTTTAGTCCCGAAGATAACGTGTCTTGGAGCTGCGGAAGCAAATCTTCTAGAATCGACTTAGCTCTCGTAGCACCGCAATTTCTGCACCACATTAAAAATGCGCGTTATCGACCAGATCCTTCTACTGATCATAAGATTATCGATATGACGTTACGGTACAAACCAAAAAAGAAAAGTTTTAAGATTCCTAGATGGCTTTTGGGTGAGGAAAGTTTTAAAGAAAAATTGGCCTCGAATCTCATAAGAAGAACAAGTCGAATATCTTCTAGAGAAGCCTACCCATTATTTGTTAATGTAGTAACAAATACTGTGAAGAGGTTTGTGAAAAACAGCAAGAAAAAAATGGCCAAATTCCAAGACGAAATTGAGGATGCCCTTACCGAATCGCCTCTTTTTACAAAAACAATTACTTCCGATTTGGTCCATGAATATAGAATTATGGACATTGCTGAAGCTGAAATGGGTAGGAAAAGGGAGATGGAAATGAATCCATATCGTAGATATAAACTTCTTCCTCACAATAATAAATCTTCGGCTTCCACCATAAACTACATCGTCGATGGTAATCAAATATTAAAGAGACCTGAAGAAATCCTTGCATATTTCCACAAGAGGTTTTCTAAAATTTTAGGTGGAGAAAGAATAAACTTCCTCAAGAAAAAACACATTCGTAATTCTTCTATCTACACAAAAGATAATATTTTAGATTATATCAAAAAGTCTTATAAAGATAATAAAGCTTCCGGTCCTGACGGTATTTGTGGTCGAATCTTCTCTCTTGTTCCGGATGAAGTGGTTCCATATCTCTTGGCAATGGGCAAACACATAGAGAGAACTGGAAAAATGCCTTGTGCTCTTACTAAGGGTCGCATAGCCTTAATTCCAAAGAAAGGGGATGGGAGTGATTTTAACCATTGGAGGCCTATAACTATTTTAAATGATTTTTATAGAATTTTAGCAGGCGTTTTAACAAAGCAAATAGAACCCATTTTAAATCATAAAATTACAAATGAACAAAAGGGCTTTTTAAAAAACCGCAAAATTACTGATATTTCTCGAAATATTATAACGGCGATCGAATCGGTAAAGAATCGTAAAAAGTTTGGGGCCCTTATAGCAATAGATTTTAATAAAGCGTTTGACTCCATTAGACACGACCATATTTTACAATCGGTTAAAAGGCTCCTTCCCAAGCGTTTCTTCAATCCCGTAAGAGCAATGTTGCTCAACGGCTCCTCCATAATCTCTTTAGATGGCATCAATAGTGCTCCCATTCTTCTCAAACGGAGTTGTAGGCAGGGCTGCCCAGTTGCTCCTCTTCTCTTTGTTGCTGCGTTAGATGAGTTGACGAAGACGTTGTCAAGGAAATACTTAGGGTTTGGTGTTTCCTTCAACAATGAAAAACATCTTATTGACTTATACGCCGACGACATTACCTTGATGATTGAGGCAAACTCGGACATACAACTTATTAAGAGGATAAATATAATTTTATCATATTTTGTTAAATTTGAACTCAAAACTGGCCTTGCTATAAATAAAAGCAAAACTGCTATACTTCCATTGGGATCTTGGAATCCGTGCAGCTCTTCTTTGCTCCAGAACTGCAGGGTTGTTGAGTCTGTTAATATTCTTGGCATTGAATGGATGAGAGACGGAGTCTCAAAAGTTAACTGGGTACAAATGAACACAAAGATATATGGTCAAATTAGACTATGGCGAAACTTATCTCTACAAAAAAGAGTCGACCTTTATAATTCTCGTGTGGTTCCATTCGTTTTGTATAGAGCCACATCCATCCCATCTCTTGCTGAATTAGCACTTAAAGAAGAAGATTGTTGGCTGGGGACTCTTTTTTACAAAACATATCTTCCCTCATTGAAGCGTCCCAAAACCTATGTAGGAGGTGGACTTTGTCTTCTTATTGAAATTTTGCCAAAATATTATCTAAGAATCGTGCAGAAAATGGGTGTATTTTATAACAGGGACTGGAGAAAATATTTTACGTCTTCGCAATTTTACAATTGGTTATACATGGGTACTCTTTTAACTAATCAGGACTTGGAAAACTTTTCGCCATTTTTAGCTTCAATTCAGAGAATTTTATGGAAGTTGGAACCCTCAGTTCAATCGGACACGACAATAGATATTTTATACCAAAATAAAGACAAAAAACCTTTTATAAAAAGATTTGGTGATCCTGTCATTTTAGAGCGAACCGCCTTAACACAAGCGATTTTTACTGCCCACGATTTGGTTGTGAATTCAAGTTTTAACGTGGCAAGGTTCAAGTTTCCTCTTAAACGTTCACTTAGTTTTATGTGCCCTTCCAAGCCATGGTTTTTAAAATTTGAATGTGGTAGGAAGAGTTATGATGGAGCGAGATCTATATCAGAGTCCTACTTAAGTTTGCTTAACCTTCCCTCTTCATGGAGTAAAATAATTTTACAATCAACTAATGGGATTGCTGATGGTTCTAAATTTACAGCTCAATTACAAATTTCAGGGATGCTCATTAAATTTCAGAATCCTTGTATGAATTGTGGATTTTTATTAAATAATATCTTACATGCATTTGCCGATTGTCCCATTCTTCAAATAATTAAAAGATTTTTAAAACTGAACATGTGTCAAAACGGCGATATATCTCCGAATATTTTAAAAGCTCTCATTCTCTTTGGAAATAATAAATTTTTTAAAATACCCCCCCTAGTCACAAAGCAATTCAATGTACATTACAAAATATAAAATCTTTCTTAGCACTAAAAATAACGACAAATGCCTATGTAGTCGAAGAAGACCTAAGGCCCATCATGATTGGTGCTTCAGCTCGCTACGCTGCTCTCTCAATCAAAATCCCGGATGTAGGAGCGCCAACGTGGAAGTGGGCTGGCGATATAATTAAATATGTCCCTGAAAGATCAAAGCTCTACATCAGCACCATCAAAAGGATTTTAAGAAGACATCGTGCTTTTTTAAACCAAACCAATAAATGATTTGTCCTTTTATATAAGGTTATTCTTCAGGGCAGTAAATATGAACTACAATGTTCATTTATGTATTTTCGCAACTGCCCTGAATAGTTTTACTCTGTTTCTGTATAATAATTTTAGTGTATTTTATTTTACACTGTATAAAATTTTGCAGTCAACCGAATAAAATGTTTTTAACCGAAAAAAAAAAAAAAAAATATAGTTTATCATCCTAAAATAGTCCAGGACGCCGAAAGAATGCACCCTCCTAACTTTTACCCTTCTATTACCATGTTTTAGGCCGAATCAAAGGTATATATGTTCCATTTTTATGGTAAAAAAGAGTTTCACAGTTCACTTACATTTATACGCAGAATACGGAAAGGGACTATAGAGAGAAAGGTAACAGCCCTCAGTAGACACTCGATTGTGCGCACAGACTCCGCAGACCTCCTCCTCCTTGGTACTGCCTCACCAGCCCTTTAAAGCCATGATGACCCTCGGCCATTCCAGCCATGATAGTGAAATAAAATCCAAATTAACCGAAGAAATGTCAGATGTATAGCATTTTATAGCCTCTGTATTATCAATGATAATTATCATATTAATCTTGCATTGAGGGTGAAAATTTTGAAATTCATTTAAAAAAATTGTGAACCATTATTCTTCATATTTTTTCAAACTTAGTGTTTGCAAAGGGAAGAAATGGAGCATTCCTAGATATCCGTTTCTAAAAAAACGCTGCTTTAATGTTATATCTTTAAAACGATGAAGAATCCTCGAATGAATTATGTAAGGAATTTCAACCACGGAACTTATTACGAGCTGACAAATTATAAATCAATTAAAATAGCAAAAAAAAGGAAGAAATATTTGAAAGATATTATTGTCCACTTATTTCCCCTTTTACAACTTTATGAAATGAGGTAGTGAAACATGTTCAGGCATCTAAAACAATTATGTATCTCCTACATTCCTTTACTCTTGCTTGAAGATACACGTTTGTTTAAGACCTTGACACGCGAAGAAATAATGAATATTAATGAGGCGTTTGTAAGTCTTACAAGAGATAAGTGGCAAAAAATAAATGAAGTGTATTCGGAGTTTGACTTTCATTGTATTTACATATTTTGAAGACGCATGTTGGGATGTTTTTAAATGATTTGATTCTTGCATCTATATACGTTTTAAATAAGTTCATCTTAACTCAAAAAGTTACATATTTCTCCTTTTTTAGGCTATTAGTCAAATGTAGTATTTGACGTCCTAATGTAAATAGCTTATAGAATTATACAAAGGACTCAAATGTTGATTCAATAATCTTAAAATACTTTGAAAATTAATAGCCAGCAGAGCTGCGACTACCGAATGTAAATCGGTATTCCATACTACCCACGGTAGATTTCAAATACCGAACCGTTTATACGATATTCGGTAGAAACTACCGAATACCGTACCGATTGACAATCGGTACGGTATATTTGAAAGTATGACTTTTGTAACATTCATATAGAGACATAAAGATATAGAGAGCTTATTCCCTTCAATAGCAGAGAAACATCGTTCAACTGTCGCTTTGCCCCAGCGCACCCTTGTATGAAGAAATTGAACTTCGAAAATAAATAAACAACTATAACTTATAGTATTATAGAGCAGATACATAAATATACATTCATATAAGCTTATGTTACGCATTGAATACTAGAGTATCCGAAGGTGCATTTAATATCGGACAATAAGGGACAGTAAATGAAAAAAAATCTATAGCCTTCCATTTCCTACAAAATCTAAGTGCATATATAATGTATATAAGATAAGAATGTATTAAATTTCAAAAAATCTATAATAAATTATAACAAATGATGTATTCAATTGTCCTTTGTTATAAGCTGTCCGATATTAAATGCATATGAAGAAGTCACAGAGCAGATACATAAATAAATTTATCTCTCTTTCTAATCTACTGTACCGAATATCGATCGATACTGTAGATATATAATAAAATTTACCGAATACCGATATCGATCTGTAGAAGGTATACCGAATATCGAACCGGCGGTAGATTTTTCTACCGAATCCCAGCTCTGATAGCCAGTATTTTAATTAATATTCGTGACGCTGTCATGTATATATATATGTAGATTGACTCAACTACATTTCTCATAGGAAAGTTGTATTAAATGAAAAACAAGATCAATAGGATTTTATTAGTTTTTTAAGTAAATGGCTCCTGCAGATTACAAGAAGGAAAAAAATCATCATCCATCACAGAATAAAGTATAAAAGCCTTGTAGCCTCTCTAACACCCATTGCAGCCATAATCAATCTACTGCCATTGACAGCTACACTTCTCATATAAAAACTTAATATGGGTCCAATGGAAAAAAAATTAACATCGAATAGTATGTTATCTGATTTAATTTCATCAAATTTAATTTCAAATATTTTTTTGATTTCGTTAACTTATTTAGCATTTATTTGATGTCTTTAAAAAATACAGGCAAAAGCTTAAGAAATGGCTTTATATCAGTATAATATCATATCGCTTAAGATATAGAGATCATGGATCCTTTTAAACTTTTTAAGGTGTTTTTAATTGTTTAGTTCCTAGATTGAACCCACCTCACCGGAATTTAATCCGGTATCAGACGGTGCGGAAATTATCTAGGATCTATTTTTACCTCCGCCGAAGGAGGTATTGTTTTCACTGGCGTTGGTTTGTTTGTTGGTTTGTTTGTCAGCAGAATAACTCAAAAAGTGCGGAACAGATTCGGATGAAACTTTGTAAAGTTGTTGGAAATGCCAAAAGGAACACGTGATTAAATTTTGGCATCTCTGAGTCCAGAATTAAGATGCAAAATGAGCTAAATACTAATAAATATTCAAGTTAGCCTACTCTGCCAATAGATGTCGCTGTGCTGTGAAATTAGGTGCCGGGAGCGTCTTCCTCTCGGAATTTCCGTCGAGGGGAACCCTCCCCCGTCCCTCTACGCCGCCCCCAGTCGTGAAAAATCCGCCTCGGAAGGCTCATAAGGACCCCGTGACGGCGGAGGTTTGCACTCTCTGAGTGTATATATGCCTCTAGTTACAAATTAGTTTAAAAATACTTAAGCATATAAATGGCTTAAAAATAAAATCTTCGAAAGATAAACGTCGCTCCCCCATCTCTCCCTCAGGGACCATCATTTTGTGTCTTACAGGCGGACAATAAAAAATCAGATGATACAGGGTTATTCTTCCTCCTCGCTGAGTCGGTAAATTGGACTTATAGCCTTTCCCATGTTGTAGAGATCCCTGTTGAGGCCAATATGTTCACCGATCATTCAAACCAGCATTACGTAGATTTGTGTTTGTTTGTATTTAAAAATCTGTGATAGGGATAATGAAGAGTTTAGGCTGGTGGCAAGTGGTCATCGCACACAATTTGAACTTGCTTCGTTTTTAATGGCCTTAACATTCTTAATTTATTTTAAAGATTGTAAAAACAAAAAAATATTTTCGATTATTTAAAATTATTACTTTTTGTTTGTGCATTCATGCTACAGTAATTGTGGTGAACCAGGGTTTAGGCGTAGTCATTTGGAATATCGGTTCTTAAGAGGTGCAACTTTTGCTTATTAAGGATCCAAACAGCTGTTAATTAATCCTCAGGTTTCACTAGCCACAAAATGGCCTGTTGGGGCTAAACCAAGCATCATCTTGAATTATCCATGTTATGACAAGTTTCGGATCACAATCGTCAATCACAAGGCCACTTGTCTGAGGTCTTTTTATATTTGATGCAGGGATATTAGTGTTGTCCATCGGGCGGGCATGCCCGCCCGCCCACCCGACGGGCCGGGCTCGGGCGCAAAAAATATGAAAGTCGGGTGGGCTATGCGGGCGGGCTTTTTTCATTTTTTACATATTTAATTAAATGTCTTTCTAAAAAACGTCTTCACTTTTATCCTCGGACCTCTTTCTAAAAGAAAACGTCCTCACTTTTTCTCGGATCTGTTGAATTGAATTTCTTTCTTTTATTAATATATTTTCCTAATGCTCGGGCGGGCGCATATCAAACTAATCGGGCTCAGGCCGGGCTCGGGCTCAATTATTAGTCTTTCGGGCGGGCTCGGGCTCGAAAATCGCGCCCGATGGACAACACTAATGGATATAGGCAGAGAAAAAGGGTTACCCCTTTTAATACTCTTTTATTAAAGGAGTCTGTGTACTCGTTTCCAGTATTTTTGTTGCATCCCTTTGTTGCACCGATTGTAATTGTGCATGTAAACCTGTTTATAGTGTTTATGCAAGCTATAATTCCAGCTGACACGAGTTAATCGAGTCTTATGTCCAGACTATAGATGGCGCATAAGCTGTCAAATAAGATAAACAGTCTTTACTCCTCAACTTTATCTACTCGGAGATTACTGAAGAGATTTCTTATAGCCTCCACTTTGGCTATGTAAACTATGATCGATCCCTTGAGCCTCAAAGTCTTTTGTTGGCCCAATCCATTAATTTATTAAACGCACATTGCATTAAACTGAAAAGAGTTTGCTGATCTGTGACTGTTATACAAAGAGCCAGATCATCTTCAAAAGCAACCATATTAATTGAATTTTTTAGCTGGTCCATTATAGATTATTGGAAGGCTAGGTTCCATTACAGAGCTTATAGAATCTCCAATTGAAGACATCCTCTTGTCGGAGTTACCGATACACTTTCCCTGCCTAGTTCAATGTAAAAGTATAGTCTGCAGTAGATTTTTGTACTAAAGAATAGTCTTCTCGCTGATTTGGTATTTTTTCATTGCGTCAAAGATAGAATTAATTCAATATTATATATATATATATATATATATATATATATATGTATATATGTATATATATATATATATATATATATATATAGATATATATATATAACAAAATCAGGCTTGTGAGCGTTCAGCTTTTTTTTGCGTTCAGCGTTAAAAAAAAGCGTTCCGTTCAATGTTTTTGCGTTCAGCGTTCCGTTAGCGTTCAGTGTTCAATATTTAAGTAAGTGACGACTTTTTTTTTTTTGAAAACAATCTCTAGAAAAAGTGATAACGTTTTTTTCCAAAAAAAGTCCAAGAAATGTTTGGAAAAATTGAACGCTGAACGCAAAACTCTTTTTTTTGCGTTAAACGTTCAGCTTCAAAAAAAAGTTGCGTTCCGTTCAGCGTTCCGTTCATTGAACGTGCGTTCAGCTGAACGCCGTTCAATTTTGCGTTCCGTTCACCGGCCTGAAAAAAAAAATATATATATATATAGACATATATATGAACATAAAAGTATTTTCAGGTCGTTCTTCGCACTCACAGAGCAGGATGGTTGAATATAATTTGACAAGCTCACCAGTAAGCCTCTATTGCGCTCCTCAAATCCCTGGAATCTTGTTGCTGAGAGCTGAATATGACTATGCTCATTAAAGTAAAGTATAAATAAATTTCATCCATCTAACTAGTCTATCTATATTTAAGGATATAACACTAGGAAGTCTTTGATCTAACGTGATTGCTTGAAATAAAAGGAGTCCTGCAATGAAAATTTAGGATTTGAAATACATTACTCACAATCAAACCTAAAGTTCCTTTTTAAGTGAAACACCTCTTTTATTCCATAATATGAACATTCTTTATTTTATCCTTTTTGCTCAATGTTTTTGCATTCGCAAAATTAACCTTCTGAAAGCTTTATTTACTTTTCTACTTAATTTAATGTATTACCGAAAGTGATGTATTGGCAAGAAAAGGAAATAGCAAAATCTTCTTCTAATAAAAAAATACAAATTGCCTATGCTTAAGAATAGGGGAATGCCACTTTAAAAAATCTTAATGATTCGAAATATTTATAACCAACAGATGTTTTTTATTGCATTTAGGAGTTGTTTATAAATAATTCTTGAAAAAAGTAGCCAGCACAGCCTATTTAAGAATTTGTATATTGAAAGGTGATAAACATCGCTAAAATGCTATATCATAAATTAAAATTATTTTGACTAATTTTATAACAAAATTTAGGCATTCCAAAGATCTTTTTTTCCTATTTGGTTAGATATAATTGCATCTGTGTAGTTATGAATAGGCTAATCAATCTAACAACTTGTGGAGTTAATTTCTCGGTAGAATAATTATTTTGTTTCGCCATTGCCGACACGTTTCAAAAGAACGATTAAAAGGGACGGACATCAAAACTATTTATTTTCATAAAATACTTTTACAAATTCAGAACTTCTCACACCAAATATCAAATATTTCGAACTCAAATTTAGCGGTATAAAAAACTTTGAGAGTGAGATTGCTTCAAATTCCATTTGATTCTTATCAATAGAAACTGGATGTAGAAAGAACCAATGGGTTTTACAAGGAAATGTTTTCTTTCAATTGAAATTTAAACACACACAAACACACACACACACACATATATATATATATATTATTTATATACACGAATATATATAATACACTTCATAAAACCAATCAAATTTACATTTTCCCCTTAAAAATTGTATATTTTATCCCTAACTATAAACATTTCGAAACTTATAAGTAGGATAACATAGAAATTAGTTTAAATAATGTTACAAACTTAAAACCCCTGATAGTTTATATTGAATCATCTAAACTTTTCAAATATACAAAAGGTATTCACGCAATATATCTCAGTCTATAAGTGTTACGACTCAATCGAGTCCTTGTGTGATTTATTTGGAGCCAATACAGACCCTTTGACAGGTTAATTGAATATCTATTTCAGTTACTATTCTTAAAAAATACTTATTCAATATTTGCATTTTTTTATTAAACTGAACAAACACATTAAAATATAAATGATGCTCAATTGTCTCCATTGGGCTCATATATATATATATATAGTTATATTATAATTGATTTTAGCCTAAGTAGTATAAATGTTGCACAAACCATACACATGATAATGTCTCATAAAATGATGCACCTTTAATACAGTAAATCATACTTAACGAAAGAACAATAAATTGCCACAGGCTGATATTTTTCTCCACTGTCCCTTGAAATCAATGGCAAAGTAAAGATATTTAAAATGAGTCTGAATACATCTTCTTCCTCTTCATTTGATAACCTCAGGCATCTCAGTGCTTTGAGGAAGACGAAGAAGCTTTCCAAAGTGTAATTAAAGACATACATATTACGCATTCTTATTGAAGACCACAAGATAAATTTTGACATTTTTTAAATTATATTAGAAGCTTATTTATTATTTGAATAAAATTAAAAAAATGTGAAATTGTCAAAATGATATATAATTTTTTAATCTTCTGTATAGCTTAAACAAAAAAATTTTGTATGTGGATAATATTCAGTAATGTTATAATAATTTGAGTCCAAATTGGTTCCGCAAAGTAAAAGGCCTTGTAGTTTATATTTATGAAAAAAGAAAATAAGGCCTAAGAGGCTTGTTTATAGTGGATTTCCTCTAAATATTGACTTATTTGTTTCCAATCTACTAAATATAGGTCCAATCATTTTTGTTTTACATCATCCAACAACATAAATAATAATGAAACATAACGAATTAAAGGTTTCTCTAATCATCATATACCTAAAATGACTCAATATCTTCCTGAAGGATTTCTTGAAGGGGGGAAAAGTATGTGGGGGGAAAGGGAGGGGGGGGGGATATTATTTGAAACACGCTTTCATGCATTCGCTGCTCTTTCTCCCCCCCCCCCTAAAAAAGGTGAGAGCGCTCATTTTCAGTTTAGTATTCCTGCAAAAAGTATAAGAATAGTGTTTAGTGGAAGAATAGCATGAAAGAAAGTCAGAAGTATGTGTCCCTTTGATTAAACAATAACTTTTTGTTAAAATCATGTCAACTCCTTTAGAATGACGCCCGTGTATCTTTTACTCCTTCTCTTTGTCAAATCCCGAGCCTACTCCGACTACGATCGTAACTTTGTGAGCCGACTCTTTGCAGACCGAAAGGACTACATTGACGACGGCCTGAGCCTCTTCAACGGCACGACCGTCAAGGAGATCGTCAACAACACAGACGGACACGAGGTTCGATGCTCGTCTCTATAGAAAACGGACAAAGTGGATCCTGGGCTATCCCGTGGTCTACCAGCACTATGGACACTTTCAATTCGGCTACCACGAGCGGGAAATCTTTCCCTCCCACCGAGAGGTCGTGGTCGCCGTGAATGAGAGAGATGCTCTCTCTGGGACGAGTGGAACCATTGCCTGGGAGCTTGGGGATCAAGGGATTCACTTCATTGCCATGTGGAGCGTCCCCTATCACAACGTATTGTACAACGCGTACTTCGGGGTAGGCATGGTGCATCTCACAACAAAGTTCACTCGGGATACGCTCCCTTACTGGTACAAACGTATGTACGAGGGCTCCGGGTCCTCAAACTACTTTAAGCGCGGCGTGGCGGGCCAGTCTGTAGTATACAAATATCGGGACGTGTTCATACTTGCCAAGCTGGAGAAGGACTCCAATCATCCCTGCTCAACATCTCCATCCTGCCCTGGAGTACAAAGAACCTCGCGCCCAGCGTTTGGCACGCCATGTATCTCCGAACCATGAGGGGACGGGAAGCACAGCCTCTCTCCGGATCCGTTCACACACCCAAATTCTACTTCATGGGACATTTTCTACTCACAGTCATTCTGGGAAGAATCATTTCCTAAAAAGGGAGAATAAGTTATCCCGACCCAAACAATTTAGCAAATAGTTTAACAAAAAGTGTATATACAACTGCCTTCTAAGTTAAATATTTATATACGTAAATCACATGACCATTGATGCTCGATCCTTCAAAATGGAGCTCCATGGTTTCAAATCAGTTGTAAAAGATTTGTAAGTGTCTTTTGGCTCCTCATTTCTTCTTGATGTTAAACTATTGCATTGAATTTAGGTATTTGTATATAGATAATGACTTGCTTTCAAAGGCAGCCTTTATACATATTGTATACAAGTTCAATACTTTGTTTGGTCGGGAAGTCTAATAGAAAGTACTCTGGGTATTTTCTATTATGTATGTTCTTGGTAAACACTGCATTTATAGAGAAAACGCGTCAACATCATTTTATAATATTCAATTTTATTAATGATATTCTGTCTTATCAGCACCTAATACGTATATTTATTTAATGAATAAATAATTTTCCTTGCTTCTCTCAGACCCTTATTTTACCATACAAAATATATGCACTTGCACAACAATATATATTGCCACGAAACATCGATAAGAAAATGTCGTTTTGATTATATCTATAGTCATTTTGGCATGGAGTATATAGCTCCTCCTATCAACTCTGTTTTTAATCACATGACAAGAGAAAACTGCGTTATACTCACTCAATGATCATAAATGATTATTGCTTATATTAAACGATATTAAAGAAAAGCTTTAGATTTTGTTATGGATCTCATAGAATTTTAATTGATAACACCAGCAGTTTTGACTCGGATTATAATTAGTGGAAACGCATTATTATTCTTATAACTTTTGATTTCAAATATACCTTCATAAATATAAATATTGTTTATCAAAATAGAGTAAGTTTACTATATTGATGAGGAATTAATATATATATTAAGTTAGCATTCCTTCTGCTAATAGTGCTTGGAATCTTAGGGCTTTCTTAAAGATAATTTTCTTAAATGTTAATTAGACTTTGTTATAGAATTTTAAAGCGTTGAATTGAAAAATAACCCTAACTAGAGGTATATATACACTCAGAGAGTGCAAACCTCCGCCGTCACGGGGTCTTTATGAGCCTTCCGAGGCGGATTTTTCACGACTGGGGCGGCGTAAAAGGACTGGGGAGGGTTCCCCTCGACGGAAATTTCAAGAGGAAGACGCTCCCGGCACCCGATTTTACAGCACAGCGACATCTATTGGCAGAGTAGGCTAACTTGAAATATTATTAGTATTTAGCTCGTTTTGCATCTTAACTCTGCACTCAGAGATGCCAAAAATTAATCACGTGTTTTTTTTGGCATTTCCAACAACTCCACAAAGTTTCATCCGAATCAGTTCCGTACTTTTTGAGTTATCCTGCTGGCAAACAAACCAACAAACCAACACCAGTGAAAACAATTCCTCCTTCGGCGGAGGTAATAAACTTTAATATTATTGGTCCAAATACGACTTTTATATGATACATTTTATATTATATTATCCCTTGTACACCAAATGCCTAGGATTCTCAAGGGCTTTTATTAAATATGGATGCTAGTTATACCTCAATATATCCTGAGATTTTAACGCTTTTGAAAAATATGGCCTAAATTTATTTGTCAAAATATGGCTCTGCATATAAATAAAAAAATATTACATATTAGAAGGTGACTTCTTAAATGGAGCTTTAATAGTTTTTATTATTTGAGTATATGAGCTGATCATGGGTATTTAAATATAAAATTTTATTTTCTTGGATTTGTCATTAAGTAACCCACACTAATTTCATCACAAGGAACAATATACAAAAGGAATTCTTTTTGTTTTGTTGTAAATTATATCTTTAAAGCTCCCAAATATTTCTAAGATAATGGTATATATCTTGGGGATTTAAAGGAGGAAAAAAAATATCTAAAAGGTTTATTGTCCAACCACTAATTTCCTTTTATGTTCATCATGTATTGTTGCATAAATTATCTATTCTATAAAAAGCTCCTAGATTTACATAATGGAAAAGCTTTGAATTGTTTGTTTATTATTCATGAAGTTTGTGATAGGATTCTAACGGTATTTTTTAAATTATTTGTATAAGCTAATTATATATATTGGGGTGTACGATATGGAAAGAACCATATCGTTATTTCCAAAAAGTAAACACGCCAGTTCCAAAGTTCAGGCATTTTGATTACATATATATTTCTACTCGGAGAAGTTGAGTAAATTCAATCATCTGCTCGGGATGACCAGTTGGCGGGTGGGTGGGGGCACGATGAAACCACAAATTGCCGTACAGCATCAGGTGATGAAAAAGGTGAGCGGAGACGAGCTATTCGATCGATTCCAGAAGCTCTTGGAACACTGTCACGACATTATTGCAGTCGGAGGAGATTTTATTATCGAATTAAGAAGTGTCTTTTTTTTCATGTAAATTCTGATTTTTTAATTGTCCGACTTATTTTTTGTTGTACATCCTAAATAAATGTGTTTCGAACAACAATCAAACTTTAATTTTATTAAAATATAAGGTGATATACAAATAAATCTATTATAGTTCAGGCATGTTTTTTACTTTGTCAGGGGCATATTATTTTAATGTATGCATTCATTGTCTGTGATGACAGGGAATGATAAGATTTTTACTTCTCTCAAGTCATCCGGCAACTGATGTATGTGTCGTTTTTCATTATTAAATATCTAATTACATCTTTTGCAACTGATTTTCAACCTTGGAGCTCAATCTATCAAAATATAATTTACCTTAAGGAGACGCTTATACATAATTACACTAAACTCCATTGTCTTCAATTCGTTAATTATAATTTATATTCCATAAAAAGTCTTTGACGTTCCAAAAAATTATCATTGGCTCCCTCACAATATACATGATGGCAAAAAATTCACCGCCCAACTTCAGATATCGGGTGACTGTATTAAATTTTTGCAACCCTGCAAAGATTGTGGCAATATTTCAATGCGACACTTCATGCCTTTGTAGAATGTCAAGCAGTACAAATTCTTACTAAATTTGTAAGTCTAAATAAAAAAGGGCTTGAAAAAGAGAGCTCGGCCAAATTCAGTAGAGCCGTTTATCTTATTTGGACTTGACTGAAAATAGACCATCCCACGAGAAAAGGCGATAAATATCGCAATCTTGAACTCCAAAGCTCTAATTGTGAAGCGAATTACTTCTAGAGACCCTTTGAAATCGTCAATATTAGGCCAATACTCCTATCGGCAGCGGTGAGATATGCTTCCCTGGACCTGAAGATCCCCTCCCTTTAGGTTGACTCATGGACAGTGGCTTTGAAGGAAATCAAATACTTCCCTTTTCTTGCCTCCATCCACCGGAAAACATTATCTACAATAATGAATTTTTTAAGAATTGCAAATAATATCATTTTAAGGCTCAAAATCTATTTTAATATCATTAGTACGTATGTCAATTGATATTTTTTAAATTGTATTTTATTGTTTGAAAATAGTGCTTTAGTTCAACCCCTAGGATAAAATTGTAAATTAAAATATTTACTTGTGAGATTTTTCATACATTATCTTGGTTTTTTTATGTAGTCTGTTGTACCTATCATAAAAATTAACTGTTGAATAAAAAAGTCTTTAACGTTCCACTTTGGTTTGAATATACAATTATCCTTTTTAATACCTTTTCATTAAATGGTATTGTATCAATGGTATTGTACAAAAAATAATGGTATTGTATCAAGCTCATTTTTTCTAAATGTGCCAAGGAGATAATATTTAGTGGAATTATTATTCTTATGATTTAAAAGCGCTTTTAATTCTAAATAAACCTTCAAAATATGAACGATATTTGACAAAATACAAATCTGTATTTAATATGAATTATATACTTATTCTATTACTAAATCATAAGTTCTAAATGGGAAAATGAATTTAATCTTATTTTTAAGAAATCCGTTTATGAATAGTAATGGAGATTTTTCATTTTTTTTCTTCTACTAATCTCACTATGGTCCAAAATACATTGCATCAGATGTACTATATGAATAACATCAAAGTACTACATTAATATTTATCACAGCTTTGCAAATACCCCAAAACAAATATGTAAAGATATATGGTAAATACTTTATTGAATGGGTTTAAAAGGATGTCGTTCAACAACTGAGAGAGAGTACTGCTAAATATTTCCCCCTACACCTTATATTGTTGGACTAAGTACCATCAAAATGATTTTAAGTACACTCAAAAATAAAAAGAATAAGTTCAATATTTCATGTTAAGTGGATAAGCTTTTGTATATTGAATCATTATCATTATATATATGTATATATATATATATACATATATACCTATATGTACACACACATATATATATATATATATATACATATATATTATATATATGTACATTTATATATATATATATATACCAGGAAACAACCGGGTACCCGGCCCGGTTCCCGGCTGTTTTTTGAACGACCCGGCCCGGTGTCTAAAAACACACACCGGGCCAGGACTTTGTTCGTTCGTCATTCTAAAAGTGACGACGTTTTTTTAGAAAAATAATTCTAATATTTATATAAAATATTGAAAAATTAAATTAAGGAACGTCATCACTTTCTTTTAGAAAATAGTTTTAAATTTGAAAAAAATATTAGGAAAAATTCTTTTTTGGTTATTAAAGTAAACATTGAAAAACCAAATATGTCCATATTGCCAAGAAAACGGAATTTGACGTTTGCCAGTGTGACGTCATTAAAAAAACACCGACAAGCCGCAAGAATAAGGTTGCAATATTTTTTTAATGGAGTAAATAACATAAATAATGAGAAAATAACTAACGTTTTAATATCGATCAAAACATAAATAATAAACACATCTTGTATTTTTTATACCCTTATTTTTCTAAATGTGGTCGTTTCCTGTTTAATGTAAACAATTTAAATAATAAATTCTTTCGAAGGATGTAAAGGAAACAATAATTTTTTTAGTTTTTCTTCTTTTTTGTCTGCCAATCACGTCATTGGCAACAATTTCAAAGAACATATAAAAATTTGATACTCTCTTGAATTGACTTCGGATTACCTTTCTTCATTTTTTAAGGATCTATACCAAATATAGTTTGATTTATTCGGCAGCACTTGGATAATAAAAATACAACATTATTTTGTTTGTAAATATAATCATTTTAAACAAATCCAATATTGGACTGTAAAAAGTTGTTTAAATTATTACTTTAATACATACATACCATAGCATATACTTTATGCCACGTATTATCATACAATTTTAATTAATCATATTTTATTAAGAAATGTATATCCAATATATGGAATCACTCATTTGAGGTATGTAATTTTCGGTGTCTTTAAATAATGCTAGTTTTTATATATTTTCTATTAATTTACAAGCTGGATAAAACATTGGACCTAATTAACTTGTATTGAATTAAAATATCCTTTTGTTATTTGAAATAAAACATGCTGCTTGCAAATTAAATGGGCTTTTATAGTGTTTTATTCATGATTTTTTTCCTTTTAAGCTACGACTTCCATTTAAATGTGCTTTTGGTTGAATATGATACATTTATATAATATATATATATATCAGACTTGTTGATTTATCGTTCATTTGTTGTCGTTCGCGAACGACGAACGACAAAGTTTTTGAGGAATGACGAACGATAAGGAAAATTCCTCATCATTCGTCGTTCGTTTTTGGCGCCAAAAAAAAAGACAAAGATTTTAAATTTTCATGGGACAAATTTCCTTTCTAAAAAACGTCATCACTTTTTTCAGAAACTTCTTTCTAAAAAAAATGTCGTCGAAATGGTGAACGACCAACGAACGATTCAATTTAAAATTACGATGAACGACGAATGGCAACTTTTGGCGAACGACAAACGAACGACAATTTTTCGCGAACGTCAACAAGTCGGATATATATATAGGGGTGTGCAGGCGAATCTAGACTTTTTTTAGCACGGAAACAAGATACTCATATCCAAGAACAAGACCTTTTAATTGACTTTTTTCATATCACACAAATTTAAATGACTATATATATATATATACAAATATAAGCTTAAAAATTTAAACATATCAGTTTTCTTTTATCAATCTTATTCTTATAAATTCTATTTTTATATAATCTTCAATTAACCATTCCCCAAATCAGTGAGACAATAGAGACCTTCGCGATAGAAATCTTTATAAACTCAAAAACCTTTTACAAATTAGTTCTCTCTACTAAAAAAAGTATTTGTATACTCTTCTGAATGACCGTCTAGAGATCGTCGTTAAATGGTCATTAAACTCTCTACAAATACATATAAAAAGTATATTTATTTATAAAAAGGGTAAACAAAAGGAGGCAAAATCATTAATCAAGAGCTCCTTTACGTATATTTCTTATATTACATTATGCATGTCTATAGCTCTGTCGCCCTGATGGCAATGGAGAGCCACACATATGATCATAATAAGGTCATTGGCTCCTAAAAATGAAAATTCATCGTCGTTTTGTTCTGTTCGGAATGTCTGTTGTATTTAAAAAAAATAATCTGGTAAGATTTGAAAAAGTAACTGGCACAAATGGTGGTCTTGGATAAATAGAATAAACATAATAAAGGAAGTACAAAAGTTGTCTCTCAAGAGGTACTATTAAAATATACTTAAGTTAACTAAAGCGTTAAAGTAAAGTAGCGCATGCAAGGAAAAAGTAAACAAAAAAAATTGGCCAAATTTGGTTATTTTCTTTAACGTTAGATGTCGCTAGTCCATGAAATTACGTCAAAATTTAAAACTGGTTTAAAGGGATTAAGTTTGATGATTTGAAATATATCAAATCACTTCACGATAAAAAACCTCTCCGAATATAAATAATAAAAGGACTTTGTTATTATTTCCAAAGAGTTCTAGCATCAAAGCAGCGCCCCCTTACGGACTAAAGAAGAACAAAATTTGGCCATTCCTTTTGGGGAAAAAGGAAGAATTTTATGTTATGCATGCGCTACTTTACTTTAACGCTTTAGTTTAACGTACCTAAGCTTTAGCTATCACTAGCTGTACAAATGCACAAGAAGGGAGCATCCTCTTTGACATTGGAGAAAATGGTTCTTCACCGGAAACTAGGGCCTAAGATAGTACACTTTGTTCTTCAAAAAATGGGCAATGTATTTGAATATCATGCATGCATCATATATAAATAAAAAATATAAATAGCAGGAGAGGTTCTGATAATAAAATCATAAGTATACATTTTAAATTGTAATTAACCCTCTAAGGCAAGACCCATGACATCATTAAAACATCACAATCTAAATTATATAAATGGGATTCGCTAACACGAAAAATAGACCCAATGTTTGTAAACGGTAATTAACAAAAACGTTTATTATAGGGCTCCCTCGATGATTTCATTTGAAGTTCTTTTATATCTTCAAACAATGATCTCAAACGAGGGTAAAAACGACAGTACTCTGAGGAAGAACCTTGACGTTATCTGCGGTGAAGTCCCATAATATCACTAGCTTATAATATAGAATTTTCAGGGTAAAGTCTCCATATCTTGCAGCCGAAGAAACAATATTTTTTTCAACGACTCGTTACGGATAATTAAACACTCTGCGACGTGAGCTTTAAAACTATCAAGTGCATAGCCTTGGATTCAGGTGATGCCGTTGTGGCCTTTAGAGGTACACCAAATATGATATAGGCCGATTAAAACCTAACCTCATATTCAGAGCTATATATGTGATGACTAGTATTAAGGGGACAAAAGCATGAAGATACGACAGGTCAGGGCAATCAGCGAAAGCATGAGTGGTCGAATTATAGATTTCTCTTCAGTCCTTACCAGGAAAGTAGAAAAAGATGCAACTGGTAAAAATTTGAAAGTGCATCGTAATTTTATTTCGTCTTTCACGTTGGTGGGTTTCATAATTATTTTCCCATATTTGCGGTAGGTTAAGCTCTTGAATAAAAGCCTAGCAGATTGTCTTAGCGTCCTCGTCGGGTCCGGGCCTTGTACTTAATTTAAGATGCTATGGAGTAGTGGATATGTGAAGTCTAGCTGCTCTAAGGAGATGGAAGTAAAACTTTTACGTTCATGGACCGCAGTTTACATCTTTTTTGAAATCGTGGATGGTGAAAGTTTATGTTTTAAAAGGCTAATTCCAAGCCCTGAAGGGCATTTTTCTTGGAATTATGGTGAAAAACGTCTAGGGTGGAGGCAAAGTCATTAGTTGGCGTAAGACTCCCTAATATTCCTTGACATGAAGCCCATACCGGAGAGTTTCTTATTAGCAAATTGGAGGCTCGTGTACAAATCATTGGAATGGAGTAGATTTGGCTATTGGAAACTGTTGATCTCCACTCCTGCTCCGGGTTGCACAAAAGATCGATGAAAATTTTCATATATATTTTTTCACAACATTAAAAACCAATTTCAGGGATGGAAGATACTTTGGTGGGAGAGTTTCTGGAGCCAAGAGTTTCTCTTCCTCTATCACCCAAAGGGCAATTTTGGGTAAATCGTTTGCAAAATAGAGAACAGAGGGAACTAATTTAACATTGTAAAAATCAATTTTTGTTTGAAGATTGTATTTAAAAAATGGCCAAACTATTTTATTTGAATCCGAATCTCCACTGGGTTCCACTCAAAACCGAGTATGTTTAGACTGTTTCTCACTGGGCAACACATTATATATTTTTTGTCTTTCTTTGCAGTTTATTTCTAGTCTAGAGTGTTTCGTGATTTAAAAAAAGAGATTAAAATGACCACTCTCTTACTCAGCTGAAGCTCCGAGTTTCCTTCCTCATAAAGCGTGACATCATACGCGTAGATGTCAGGAAGATACAATATTTGTGTTCCAATTTCTAAACAAATTCTTCAATTGCAGCCACGAACAGAAGTGAGGCTAAGGGACATCACTATCTGCACCCCCGCTTAAGATGGATTGGTGGACTATCGAGACCCTCCAAAGTAATGGTCAATTGAGTAAAATATCTCGGGCTGGGTTGAAGAAACGGATAGGAAGTAATAGCTTTATTGCACGAAGAATACATATAGAAAGAGAGTATCGATTTTTTTTAAAAAGTCAATGACTAAAATTGCGCCAATCTTTTATTTGAGCCCACATTTGCACACTGTATGTTCCGAGCCATATTGGAGATTTTTCGTTGCTTCAAGAAGCCTTGCTGGTGACTTCCATTTGTATTAAGAATAGGCTCCATTTGTTTAGCAATTACTCCAGCCAGAATCTTTGTAGACTCCAAAACTATTAAAGAAATTAAGGAATATTATAATCGCAGCAACAGCAAGATATATAGTGTTGGATCTGAAAATTCCAAGTCTACATGCGTGAACTCTGGTTTGCAATAAAATTATCAAACGAATTTGGAATCTCTGCAGAACAATATTCCCATAGTTTTAAAACACAATTTTTTGCGACAGTAGTAAGACTTTTTATCGGATAATGAATTGTATGATCTTATTTGATGATAAAATTCTAAATTATAAGGAATTTTTTAAACTTTAGAATCAACTTTATATATATACAGGGTCTTGCAGGTAAATCCGCAAAAAGTTCAATATCCTCCAGATCCAAAATGGGAACAAAAGTGATACCTATTTTGAATAGGAAAGTTGTTTATTAGACATAATACAAGACTACTATTCAATATGGCCGCCCTAAGTCTCAAGGATGTCCTCCAAACGACGCCTGAACCTCCCACAGGCCGTGGAGACCTCCGCAGGATCCAGCTTGTTCATCTCCGACTTGATGGAGGCCTTCAGGGACTCCACATTGCTGTGGTATGTTGGCGCACACCTCCCTCTCCAACTTCTCCTACATGTAGTAGTCGCATGGGTTCAGGTCGGGGCTGTTGGGGGCCCGTATTGAAGCCCCAGAAGTTGGGCAAATCTTCTTCAGCCAGGACTGCACAAGTTTGGCCTTGTGGGCGGGCGCCGAGTCCTGCTGGAATGTGTACAGGGTCCCGGATGCCACAGGGTCCATCCAGGGGACGACGCCAGGTGGACCCCACGCTTCCTGGCGAGGATGGTCATGGGCGTTCCGGATTGGCCTTGATGGACCTCTTGAGACAGCCACAAATGTGGGCGTGCAGATCCGGTCCCTCGTGGGCTTGTGCTCCTTCCTCTTGGACATCCCTGACTCCTCCCACTCCTTGGTGATGCCCTCCTGGGCTACTTGAGCAACTTGATGATGGCTGCAGGATGGTGCCCTGCGCAGAGCAACTCGATGACCGTGTCCCTCCGGGTCTGCTCCATCTCCGTATTAGTGTATTTTTTTGTTTTCGGGTGCAATTCGACAGTACATTCACCAAACCTCCCACATGTGCAATATCTAGCTCTACTTGCACTCCTTATGGATCTAGACGAAGTTGAACTTTGAGCGGATTTACCTGCAAGACCCTGTATATATATGAATATATGTATATTTACCTCCGCCGAAGAGGTATTGTTTTCACTGGCGTTTGTTGGTTTGTTAGTTTGTCAGCAGGATAACTCAAAAAGTACTGAACGGATTCGAATGAAACTTTGTGGAGTTGTTGGAAATGCCAAAAGGAACAAGTGATTACATTTTTGCATCTCTAAGTGCTTTTTTAATATGCAAAATGAGCAAAATACTAAATGAAACAGTCAGCGAGGAAGACGATGATTCTGATGGGGTTCACCTGCAAGCCGAGGCGGGTATTGATCACTGCACTACCTGCCGAGACTACAGCCGACCGGAACACCATGATAGAGTACCTGAGGACGACTGGGAAGCGCTTTCTCAGCCTGAAAATGGACAAGATCCGGCTGAAAGATTGTCTCCTCATGTGGGACAATGCACGTCCCCACACTACCACCGATACCAGGGAGTTCCTGACCCGGAGGGACGTGGAACCGGTGAAACAGTCACCCTACTCACCTGACCTGAACCTGTGTGACAGGTTCCTGTTCCGGAAGTTGAAGCACCAGCTCCGGGGGGGACGAGTTTGGGGGCCACGAGGAGGCTACACTCGCCGTTCAGCGGGCGATGAGGAGGGTCAGTGAAGACGAGCTCTACGACCAACTCAGAAGCTCCGGGGACACTGCCACGACGTTATTGCAGTCGGAGGGATTATGTGTACTGATTGAGAAGTTTTTTTTGTTGATCTGATGAACATTTTGAATTTTAATTGGTCGACCTCATTATTTACGGAACAACCTAATATATAAAGTCAATCCTTATTTAAAAATTATGGTATTTAAATTTGGATGTAAGCAGCAATTTATTTTGCACAAAGCTCATAATAACACTTCATTGATTCAAAACGTAGTACTTCCTAAACTCTCAAGATTAAAATACTTCCTTGATGATTACGAACATGCTAACATGGTTAGTATAGTTAGTAGTGAATGACATCCAATATCATAATAAGATAAAAAGATATATAGTAGTACATACAACAACACAGTATATACTTGGGTGTGTACTTACCTTGAAATCCTTATTCATGTAGCCATGCACGCAAGGTTGTAAGGGTTTTTTCCCTTTGGAGCTAAGCATTGTAGGCAGTCACAAACATAAAAAAGTATCAAATCCCTTTGCTAAAAGAAGAAAAAAAAGTTATTTCGAACATTTCCAAAGTAATATTATTATTATTATTATTACTGCTTTTTGTGATGCCTTTTATTAGAACAAAAATGGTTATTCAAAAAAAAAAGAAGAAGAAAGAATTGTCGTGATAATGATTTGGGGCTTTGAAAAAGAAGCAATAAAGCGAATGAAATTTTCAAAAGAATGTACATTTTTTTTTTGTTTTTTCGGTTATAAAATTCTTTATTATGTTATCTAAAAACGAGTAAATAAGATACAACACCAGATAGCAATGAAAAAAAAAATTTAGACAGTTGTGTTTTAGATAAAAACATAATTGAACAAGATAAAAATATAATTGAACAAGATGAAAACATAATTGAACATAAAAACATAATTGCACAATTTTTGTTAAATGATATATATTTTATGTAAACAGTGTGTTCCATCAGAAATGTAATTTTTAAGTTGCAAATTAGAAGTACTTAAAATACGTATGATTGTATATATATCATTTTAAAGGAAAAGAATGGAGTTTCATGGTTATAAAAAATTATTGCTATTCCATAAGAGGCATATCTTCTGCAGCTCTGGAAAGCATCGGACCCACTGAGGGAGAAAGCAGTAGAGTGGGCATACTCAGAAACCAGCTTAGGAACACCGATCTTTTTCCTGTTTTTGTTAAGATAGGTTACGTAGAGGAAAGAGTGTTTATTATCCCAGTCCCTATTCCTTGCAGGTAAGAGACTGGCTCTACCTTTTTAATAACAGAGGGGAAATAAGTTCGACACATCTGCCGTATTAGAGCTGCTGTGGTACTCCCCGAAGATGAATCTTTGACCTTCTCCGACATGATAGCTCGCCTCTGATATCCCTAGTGCGCCTCATTCTCCTGTCTTCAGACACGGGCGAATTTTTAGGACTCTTATAGATGATTCGTCTGGAATCCAAGTTTTGATTATTGAGGATACGTCGGGTGATTGAAGGACTGTGGAACTCTCTAGCAAGGGCTCCTCAATAGTTCGGATGCAACTGGGGCATTTTACATGATAATGATCCACCATTTGATGAGGGACTCCGTCTCCGAATTCTCCTGATGTCACCTGAGAGTAGATCAGACACGCTTGAAACATAAAGTCAAAGTTGTCCTCTCCGATATCTGTCATAGTATTGGTTATACTAGTCATCCAGGTAGCTTTGACGGATTTTGCGCGGTGTAACCTCCTAAAGACATTCGGGTGGTGGAGAACCTATGTAGAGCGGATCCAGTCCTCTTGAATCCAGAAATGTCCTCCACCAGTCCTCTCCAGTGAGGGATTGAAGCAGTAGGCTGATACTCTGTGCTAAATTTGAAGTCGGCTCCACGAACCAAGAAACACCATCCCTTAGCCTAGTGGCTCTCTTGAGAAGGGGGACATTGGTATATCTTTCCCACGGCTGCATAATATTAGTGCGCTCTGATGTCCTAGACCCAAGGTACGCGGTAAGGGGTCCTCTCATTGTTGTATAATGAGTGAGTCCATAGGGGATCACATTAGTGATGTACAGCTCTGAGTCCTCATATTGATGGCATCATTCACAAATCCCGTTGGACTGGTCATAGCACTCAAACATCTCCATCGGGTGAGGAATGGTAGTCCCCAAGAGTTTCCGACCCCAAGATCTTTCCCTCAGGTGATCCGCTTGGGTCGAGGAACAATCCCATATCTTTGAATTCCTCCTAGAGGAGATTGTAGTGGCAAGGTTTAATATACCTGAAATCTCACCTTTGACGAGCTGTTGGTCTAACCGATTTGAGTACATCCTTATGAACCGATTTCGGATAGTTCTAGAATTTTGAAATAGTCCAATGATGCTGTCTGTGATTCTGAAGTACATGGCTGCCTTGAATTCGCAGAGGAATGTCGGGAACAGGGGATTGATTGATCTTAAAAACTTTAAAAAAAGAGGCCGTCCTCATGTTCTTTAGAGTTGTGGCGGTCCGAATATTAATTTATTTCGGGGCGGCACATCCCTATTGATATGATTGTGACGTTGTCCTTTTCTTTACTTCTTTTCTTTCTTTTTGAATTTCCTCCGCGAGGCAACTGAGTCTCTCTCTCTCTCCTCACCCTTCGTAGAAGACGGACGTTCAATAAAGTATTAATATCCATAGACATCCTCGTTATCATTTATCAATACAACCTGGATAGCATCCAGAGTTCTCCGAGAATACCATTCTCCCAGGCCCGTAATATCTAAGTCCTTAAACCTTCCTATAATTGGTGGCAGCGGTTCTCAGGTTGTATTATCATAATTTTTCACATTTATCATCATGTCCACGACTAAGGACGAGGGTGAAGGAGCCGTAGATTTGACTTCTGTGGCGAGAGTAGCTATTAGGACCCCTGATTTCAGCATAGAAGACCCTTCCTTTTATTTCGACATTTTAGAGTCGCAGTTCAAGTTACAGGGGGTATTAGCTGATTCAACCAAATTTCATCATGCCATTACGGGACTTCCTTTCAACGTGGCTAGAAAAATATCAAAAGAAACACGTACGTCTAGTTCCTATGTTAAGCTGAAGGCTGACATTCTTGAAGTTTTTGAGAAATCCAAGGGTCAATTATTTGAGGAGTTGATTGGGACTTCTACAATGATTGGCAAGCCTTCTGAATATTTAAAATCTCTTAATGAGACGGCTCTGAAGATTGGAGTTCCTGAAGCAATGGTTAAACACAAATTTCTTAGCGCTGCTCCTTCAGAAATTTCGCCCGTTTTGGTGTCGAGATCTGAAGATTCCATTGATCAGCTGGGAAGACTTGCCGATCAACTGTATGAAATGCTTAGTTTGAGACCGGTCAATTCCATAAATTCAGCGACGCCTAGGCCTGAGCGCCGTACTGGGAGTAGAGAATTCAAATCTTTGTCGCTCACTCCGTTTTTCCCAGATCAGCGTCCTAAAGTTTGTAGAGCACATTTGTTCTACGGCCTTAAGGCCAACTCTTGTAAGCCTTGGTGTGTTTTCCCTAAATCCAAGCAGTCATCTATATCCATTGAACCTTCTTCACGCAGTGCTTCTCCTCTTCCTTCGGAAAACTTGAGAGGCAAGTGAATTTAGCTGCGAATTCCTTGCCATTTATCAAAATTGCAGTTCAAATTAATAACTCAACCAAGGTAGACGTATTAATTGATACAGGAGCTACTATTTCATTATTACCAATTTCAAAAGTGTCCGTAAATTCTCTAAATCCGTCACCGGTAAAGCTGGTTGCGGCTAACGGAGAACCAATCGAAGTATTTGGGGAGTTAACTACCGTTGTGGGCATCAAACCCCTACGTAGAAACTACCCCTGGAATTTTGTAGTAGCCAATGTTACTAACCCAATTATTGGTATCGATTTTCTGCACCATTTCGAATTTTTAATAGATTGTAAAAATGGAACTTTGTCAGATCCTAAAACGGGGAATTTAACGTCTGGTATTCCAATTTCAAAGGATGGTATCTTCACTATTAAACAAGCATTTGAAATATCTGAATCTAGTATTAAACATCTGTTTAATAAATACCCTTATTTAACTGTATCTTATTCTAGTGGCAGCCCAATCGAGTTCCCTCCGGATGTTCATCATAGGATAGATACGGGAAGCTCTCCATCTTCATCCTCGAAATTCCGACGTCTTTCCCCGGAGAAAACTAAGATCTGTCGGGAAACATTGAATTCTCTCCTCGAGTCTGGTATTATTCGTTCTTCAAGTTCGTCTTGGGCATCTCCTCTTCATTTTGTAAAGAAAAAACAGCCTGGTCAGTGGAGAATGGTCGGTGACTACCGAGCTTTGAATGCTAAGACGATTCCAGACAAATATCCTCTTCCACATATGAACGACCTAGCTTCTCGTCTACACGGTTCAAAGTTATACAGCAAAATTGACTTGTGTCAAGCTTATTATAACATTCCTGTGGACGAGGGAGATAAACACAAGACAGCTATCACGACTCCATTCGGTCTGTACGAATTTAATTATCTTCCTTTTGGATTGAGAAACGCAGGATCGACATTTCAAAGATTTATGAATAAGATTTTAAACAAATTTTCATTTACATTTACTTATCTAGATGATATCTTGATATTCAGTTCTAACAAGGAAGAGCATTTAGAGCATATAGAATTAGTTCTCAAAACTTTAAATCAATTTAAACTCCGCGTTGCGGTAGAGAAATGTGAATTTTTCAAAGAAAATATCGAGTTTCTTGGAGTTCAAATAGCTCAAAATGGCATTTCACCCTCGAAGAACAAGTTGTCTGTTATCAAATCTTTCCAAAAACCTGTGTCCCCTTCAGAATTAAGGCGATTCTTGGGAATGATTGGTTTTTATAGACATCTTATACCAAACTTTGCTGATTTAGTTTTGCCTCTAACTGAAATGATTCGTGTGTCCGATATGAAAAAAGACTTAATCTGGACCGAAAAAGAGATCTCGTCATTTGAGGAGACTAAAAATAGATTAGATAGTATTTGCTGTTTACCTTTTCTGGATCCGGAGTGTAATATATTTCATTTAGTAACAGATGCTTCTAATTATGCCGTGGGTGCCGCTCTGCATCAAATTGTTGATGGCAAGGCTTCTCCAGTTCAATTCTTCTCTAAGAAGCTCTGTCAAGCTCAATGTAAGTATTCCACTTTCGATCGTGAATTACTAGGTGCTTACCTCTCCGTGCTCCATTTTAAACATTTGATCGAAGGTCAGAATACTACAATTTTTACCGATCATAAACCTTTAGAAGCAGCATTCCATAGTCAGAAACAGGCCAAATCTGACAGACAGCAACGTCATTTGTCAATTATAACAGAATTTGTGCAAGATGTTCAGTATATTAGAGGACGAGATAATATAGTTGCTGACTATTTATCTCGTCCTATTGAGAGTGTTGAAGAAGTACCCGTTTCTATAGATTTACCACAAATTTCTCGTGCTCAAACTCTTGCTTTATCCCAGGAAGAAGAATTTGGAACATATTATGAGGAATTTATTCATCAATTTAAAAAAATAAAAATTTCAGATAGCCTGGAATTAATCTGTGAGACATCAATTCCATCTCCTCGTCCTTATGTTCCCAAATCTCTTCGTAAGGATATTTTTGCCTTGTTCCATAATTTATCTCATCCTAGCGGAAAATCATCTTCAATAATAATTAAAGCTCGTTATTTTTGGCCATCTATGGGTAAAGAAATAAAAACATGGGCTTCAGAATGTGTTCGTTGTCAAAGGTCTAAAGTAGGTCGCCATACAAAAACTAATATTCAACCTTTTTACGCTGGCGGAAGATTTCAAACAATTCATTTAGACATAGTTGGTCCTCTTCCTCCTGTCGAAATTCCAGGGCAAGCTGCTTTTCTTCCATATAAGTATATTTTGACATGTATAGATCGAGCTACTAGATGGATCGAAGTTTGCCCTCTCACAGATATTACCGCTACTACCATTGCTCATGCTTTTATATATACATGGATCTCTCGATTCGGAGTGCCATTATATGTAATTACAGATCGTGGTAGACAATTTGAGTCTGAATTATTCCATCATTTATCAATCATGGTTGGGTTTCACCGGATACGTACGACATCGTACCATCCCCAAACTAACGGAATGATTGAGCGCGTGCATAGGGTCATTAAATCTGCTTTAAAGGCAAAGGAGTCAAAATGGTATTTTGCTCTTCCAATCGTAATTCTTGGTTTAAGGATGACTCCTTCTGCTAATTCCATCCCTCCTTTCACGGCAGTGACTGGTTCGGAGATTATGATCCCCAGTAGTTTAGTGAGTGAGTCTAAAAACCCTCACGAGATTGTGGATCGGGAATTTATAACCAATTTGGGGGAATATTTTAATAATATAGACTTTAGTATACTTTCAGAGGGAAGCAACCATTCATCTAAAAGTCAATATCTCCCCAAGGACCTCATGAAAGCTAATTACGTGTGGATTCGAGTGGATCGTGTGAAAGGACCATTGGAAGCTCCATACACAGGTCCCGCCAAAGTCATTTCCCGGAACCACCACACCTTTCGGATTGAATATTTGTCGGGGAAGCAAGATGTAGTTTCTATTGAGAGACTTAAGCCCGCAATATACAATCCAGAACCTACCAAACTCAAGCTCCCGTCAAAGAAATTGGATTCCACGAAACTGTCTGAGCTCTCAACACTTGAAGATCAACGTCCCGAATCCCACTCCCGCAATTATACCACAAAATTTGGGCGAAAAGTGAAATTTATTATCCCTTAATTTTCCTCAATTTATTTTCAATTCTTGTTTTTTTTGTGTATGTGGTCTTATTATTGTTATTTTTAAATGCGTGTATTACTCCGTAATTTGGGGGGGAACTCATGTGGCGGTCCGAATATTAATTTATTTCGGGGCGGCACATCCCTATTGATATGATTGTGACGTTGTCCTTTTCTTTACTTCTTTTCTTTCTTTTTGAATTTCCTCCGCGAGGCAACTGAGTCTCTCTCTCTCTCCTCACCCTTCGTAGAAGACGGACGTTCAATAAAGTATTAATATCCATAGACATCCTCGTTATCATTTATCAATACAACCTGGATAGCATCCAGAGTTCTCCGAGAATACCATTCTCCCAGGCCCGTAATATCTAAGTCCTTAAACCTTCCTATAGAGTATTCAATTGCATTCCGGATTATATGATTGCTTATTTTATGAGACTGCCGTATAGGAATTGTTTCACCTCGTTATGTTTCATATCGTCAAAGGTGCAGTGGATCCAGGGAGGTTTAGAGATTCCGATGACTCCAGTAATTTATCAAAATCCGCAAGCTCGAATTCTTTAATATTCGGATTTCCAGCAGCAACGGCTATCTTTCTAATCCAAGGAACATTCGTTTCCTTCCATATTGCTCTCTAGAAGCAAGAGATTCTGTGAGAGATCAGGGAACATCCTTATGAGGTACGGGTGAGGAAAATCCCACATATCCCTCCTAGGGAAGGGTCCAGGTACAAAAGAGTATTTTAAACTCAGGTCTGGTGATTAGGGATGGTCTCGTCATTATTCTCGACGGAGAATTTCTAATGGCCGGTTCATAAAGCATGATTAAAGCTCTTGCAAAATTCCCAAAGAAATTATATTGCAGAGTTGCTTCTATGGGAGAATGGGACTGGTGGGCAACAGTTACGGAATTCATAACCACTGTAGACAGGATGTTGCCCATGGTAGGGATCTGATCTGTAGTCACACACGTGACCCTGCTCCATTTTTTTGTCTCTTGGCGATTAGGTTCCCCTGCAAAAAGAGGACCTTCCCGTAGTTTAGATATGTGGCAGATTGCATCGTTTCATCCTCGTTGATTATCAAGCCGAGTTTTGCCGCTCCGAATCCCTTTCATTAGGGAATCTTGTTTGCCCACGTTTCGCGGAATCGAGCAGAAGGGGACTCAGGATCATTGACGCCTCGATAGTGATTGCAGATTACTAGTATCTCCTTGAGCAAGGACATTTACTTTAGTATTCTTCTTGGATGCCTCGTCTTCTAGATTAGATAATTAAGAACACTCCAACCCTTTACTGAGGCCTTCCAGATCTCCTCTTGGCCGTTCCAGCAGACAACGTGTCCTTCCTTATTGATTAAAGTCCCATCTCGTTGGAGCATTAAGTCTGGTCTTCAACATAATACACCAGACTCTTTTCAAAGAAGTCATGAGTCCTGTGATTAGATTTGGGTATCCTTGGAACTGCCCATCACTTGGAAGACATGTTGGTTGGATTCTTTCCGTTGATGGTTGTTCCATTTTTCGTAGTCTATGTGGTTAGCAATGCAAATTCTTGAATAATCTGGACATCCTTGCCCATCTGAATTATTCAACACCTTCCGTGTCACTCGGTGAGGTCATCCGCCATAGTGAGGCCTTGAACGTGGAACGAAATGTTCTTTGATTAGGTATTCAGTAACGACGAAATATTCTCTCAGCTCTCAGGTCATGGAGCAAAAAAAACGCCCGACCCGCTTCAAGTCCCGCTCTTTTCCTTCCTCAATCCGATGACTAGAGAGTCTTCAGAAGTCCCTCGTCATTAATCCTCTGGAGGAAGTCTTTCCAGACTGTGGCGGCTGTCTATATGGTCCTCTAATACTCTGAATCTTGTGATTGATTGAGGTTGGACTCGTGTTATGTTCTCTGATGAGATCAGATTATTTTTGGGAATGGCTTTTTTTTTCAGTGTAGATCACACTTTGATCTATTCATCTGGGGGAGACCTCGAAGCACTTGATCAGAAGATATTCAATGTATCACCCATTTGCTCTATGACAGTGGGGAGGGCCATGTCCGGGAAGAACTGAAGGATAGAGAACATGATCACTGGGTAATTTCTCTTAGTCGCGTACCAATGCTTCGTTCGTCAAACATTTTTTGAGTACCTGTAGGCGAGACGACGTTCCTAGCGATTGGCATATACTCAGATCGATGTTTTTTGCCATTGTAACTTGCTTGTACTCCCAGAGTCCCTCTAGATAATCTAAGAACGGATGTCCCCGAAAGACCCAAAGTATCACAAGGACAGGGACATTTCTCTATTTCAGGATATGATCTGTGAGGAGTCGAAGGGTCGGGGTATTTGTACATTTTCTTTTAATAGAGGAGAGTAAATTTTTTCTCGAAAGACTCGAATTGGGGCAGTAAAGGCTTCTTGCGAGCAGAAATTTGAGATATCCGATGATGCAAACGCACTCAACATCTCAACGCCTCGTAAGCTTCATTTCATAATTGTTAAGATAAGAATCTCCTGCAAAGTAGAATTTTCGGATTTTATCTAATACGTTGGAGGGATACATTTTATCTTGCCTCCAATGCAAGAGAGGCCGTTTTGGAGCCTGGCTATTAATGTGTCTTTGATCATGTTCCCGAGACATTAGTCCCTCAAGTGTTGATCTCACAGAGAATCGGAGTTTTTCTGGGTAGTCTGGGTCGGGGCCTGTTGAGCAAGATTCTCATTAAGATTTTCCACTCAGTGGATTATTCTGCATTAAGGTACGAGTCACAATACGAAAGTATAGAAATACTGTCCACAGCAGGATACCCAGTCTGGGAGTTTGTCTTTCGGGTTTATAGAGATGTCCTGTTTAAATCATTCCCTGTAGAAAGTCCTAGGAATTTATCCTGTGACGAGGGAGTCCTTGGTTGACTTGCGTCATGAGCGTCAAACAGCCTTGTCAAGGATAACTTTTTCTGAAAGAGCTGGGCAGTTACTTGGTCCAAGGTCGAGCAGGTAGAATGGTCGGAAGATCTGAATGCTGCATGAAAAAATGATTTGCTCTGCTCCGATCTTGTTTACGGACTGCGGCGATGCCTTCGACCAACAGAGAACTTAAAAAATTCATCTATGTCATCTCTCGTATGAGGGGGTAGTTATGCTATAATCTTTTTGATGGAGCTGGTAGGACACTTTAGTCTGTTCAGAAGACCTTCACCCTCTAATTCCTGAAAAGATCCGTAGGGGAAGGATTATCCTTGGTGAAGTCGTCCATCTGAAAACAAGAATGTGTTTATAAATTAATCTGGTTTTTCCATATTAGTTTGAGTTCTTGCTGCTGCCAAGAAGTGGAGTTCAAAAAGGTTGAGATTTGGACTGTGATGTGATCGAGATTTTTTCCACCCTTTCATTTAGAAATGCTAAAGCTGCACTAGTGCAATGTGGTGGATCGCCGTCTTGCATTCACCAAAGTGAAAAACGATTCGAATTTCATGGCTAACGATCCTTTAACACGTTATTTTGGTGGGAGAAATTTGGTGAGAAGTTTTTCTGAATGGCAACCGGTGATTTTTTCAAAGAAACTCTTCCCTCCTGAATCCACTGCTTCTGTTCTTTTATTTTGGTTTTCATTTGACTTTTTGTGTAGGGTACCATCGTATTAAATGATCAAAACTCTTTGTGATGGCCAACAGCGTTGCAAGATTTCGGTGCACTACCACAGATTTAAGGTGAAGTATTAATTCTCAGCGTCCTGTAAAGGAGAAGATGTTTTGCCAACTACAGATGATCCATTTCTTCTCAACTTCAGAAACCATTTCAGGTTGCAGATGTTGACACTCAACTCAAATATTA